>CM021101.1:274222691-274515819 GCA_007115665.2 Sequoiadendron giganteum
ATTGCATTGATTTTCATATAAGACTAAATCGCCCTTTTTAAATGACCAATGGATGAGATAAATATTATGTTTACGTTGTAATTGTTTAGTGTAGGCTTGGAGATGCTCGAGAGCGTTAATGCGTTGTTTGTCAAGAATTTCAAGATGGTATATTCATTATTCCTTATAGGTGTTATTATTGACAAGACCTTGGAGAGCAATCCTTAATGTTGGGATTTCTAATTCTAAGGGTAGAATGGCCTCAATATCATAAACTAGTTTGTAAGGAGTATTTCCCATAGATGATTGAACACTTGTGCGATAGGCCCATAACACATATTGTAATTGCCTGTGCCTATCTTTTTGGTTTTGATTAACAGTTTTCTTGAGGATTTGTTCGAGGATCTTATTATTGCTTTTAGCTTGACCATTAGATTGTAGGTAGTAAGGTGTGGAAGAACAATGTTGAATATGAAATGTGTCTAGGAACTTCTTCACACCATTATTTTAAAATGGTGTTCCATTGTTCAAAATTAATGTGGAAGGGAGTACAAAGCAAGTGATGATGTGTTCCAATAGGAAATGACATATCACATCAGTAGTTGTGGATTAGAGAGGAATAACTTCTACCCATTTTTTAAAATAATCGTTTGCGGTAATGATAAACATATGTCCAACAGAGGATAGTGATATTTTTCCAATTAGATCCAGACCCCATACAAAGAACAGCCAAATAGGGATTTTGGAACGGAGCTCAGAAGCAAAAGCATGAATCAAATTTCTATGTTCTTGACATTTGTGGCATCGCTTAACATATTCATAACAATCTTTCTCCATATTTTTCCAGTAGTAACCCATATGAAGGAGTTTTTGTACGAATTTTTTTCCCTCCAAAATGACTTCCATAGGTTCCTGCATGCGCCTACTCGAGTGCAACATTAATCTCATAATCCCTAAGACATCATAGTAAAATTCCATCAAAGGATCTTATATATAGTGCATCGGAAAGGATTACATATTTGGTTGCTAGCTTTTTTAGACGAGTTCACGTGTTTTTTGTTGTAGGCTCAGTAATGGTACCATCTTTTAAATAGTTATATATATGGTATCATACAATTCACTTGAGTTATCATGAATTGTTGTAAACACGTCATCGGATTGATCACTAATGGAAGGTTCCATGAGTGGATAAATGATAAACGTGACATTTTTGGAAGGATTTGAAGGAGAGATGAGAGAAGTTGCACTTGCCATTGCATTTATGTTTTGATTATCTTTGTGGGGGATTGTATCAATGGTGAACGATTCAAACTATTCTAACAACTTGGTCATTATGAGATCCTTATATTGCAATAATTTGTCATGTTTAGCTTGGTAGACCTCATTTATTTTCTTGATCACTAATTGAAAATCACCAAAGATCTTTATATCTTTGACACCCAAGATTAAAGCAGCACACAATCCAACAATTAACGCTTCATATTCAATTATGTTGTTTGTACATAGGAATTTTAATCGATACGAAAAGGAATAGGCTTTATAATGGGTGGAATTAATATAACCCCAATAGTAGAGCCTATTTGACACTTGGATCCATCAATGTATAATTCCCATGTAGGAACTTCTATTGTCAACACATTTTCATCGAGAAAAGAGTCATTGTTGGGTAGGGCTAAAGGAGAACGAGCATTAGCTTAGTGGTCGGTTAAGGCTTGGCCCTTAATTGGTTTTTGGGAAACAAACTTAAGGTCAAACTTAGTCAAAAACATTACCCATTTAGCGAGACATCCTAATAAGTCTGTTTTTTGAAAAGATGTTTGAGAGGATCAAATTTTGTCATGACTTGTATTTTCGCATTTAGTAAATAGTGTCGCAACTTACTAGTAGTGAATACAAGAGCCAAACATTTTTTTTCAATTAATGTGTATTGTGTTTCATAATCTATTAGATTTCTAATAATGTAATAAATAGGATGCTCTTTTCCATTGTCGTCTTGTTGATCCAACAATGCGGCAAGAGCACGGGCAAAAGCAGTGATATAAAGGATGAATGGTTTGTTTGGTATAGCAGGTTGTAAAATGGGTGGAGTTGCAAGGTATTCTTTCAAACTCTCAAAGGCTTGTTTACAATCCTCATTCCAATCAAAATGCACATCCTTTTTGAGGAGGTGTGTGACAGGTAATGTTCGATCAGCTGAGGCAACAAAATAACAGATGGCTTGAATCCTTCCTTGTAAGGGTACGTAATTGGGAAATGTTTCGAGGTGGGATTTTAATTAGTGTCAATTTTCTTTGTGTCCACCTCAATGCCTCTATGAGATATGATAAACCCTAAAAAAATTCCACTATCTACTCCAAAGAAACACTTTTTCGAATTTAAGTGCATGTTCTATTTATGCATTCATTCAAAGATTTATCAAAGAACATTCACATTATCTTGTTGCATTAAGGATTTGGCTAGAATTTCATCAACATAGTCTTCCAAGATTTTATGTATGTAATCATGAAATATCAATGGCATCGCTTGTTGATAAGTTGCACATGTGTTCTTTAATCCAAAAGGTATCATAACCTCTCTCTCTCTCTCTCTCTCCCCCCATGGGATCCCACAATAGTGGTTTATAATTTTTGGCCAAACTGGACACTGAAATTATTATTTTTAACTAAATCTTCACATTTGGGCACCTATAGCGGCTAAACTGTGAGGAATTTGAAGATTATGGAAACTAGAGTCTCATCACATTTTGTTTGTAGATTCTAAAAATATTTTTTTCAAAATTTTTGGAATCAGATTGCACTTTTTTTTCCATCTCCCATGAAAACTGGTTTTTTTCAAAAAATAGCATTTTTTAAAAAGTGATGCTCACTGTATACAACATAACTTTTTTTTTATGAAGGATAAAATTCTAATTTTTTCGAATTTAGATTTATAACTACAATATCTAGAACTTTCATTTGGTCTCATAGTTTTTTATTGAATATTTTTTCCTTAATCAAGTTTAGAAGTCAAACCAATTGCAATTCAGACATAGGCGGACTGTATACAACATAACTTTTTCTGTATGTATCGAAATTCTTTTTTTTTTTAATGGATCAAGGACATTAATACCTAGCACGAACATATTTTTTAAAATTTTATTTTGATAATCTTCTATTTTTCCACATGTGCAAAACAAAGATTTTGATTTTCAGTGAAAAACCTATGTTTAATAAAACAAAAAAAACACATACATAATAAAACCAAAACATATTAAAATTATATTCGTTGGATAGCTCATTCTGAGGACTACCTAATTCTAGTTGGGTTTGTGAATATTCATCCATTTTCATCTTCAACCTGAGCTTCGAAGTGCCAAATTTTAGGTTTTTTTTGTGTCTCAGATGGGGGATAAGGGATAAGGAGGTTCGTACGAACCCATAGGGGTTCGAGTGAACCCTGGTTTGAGCGAACCCCTTCAAAGAGGTTCACTCGAACCCATTTCCTATGTATTTTTTAAATTTTTTTGGCGGCCAAGATTCAAAGGGGTTCGGTCGAACCCTAGTTCGAGTGAACCCCTTATTGGTTTGGTCGAACTAGTAGGTTCATACGAACCCCTCAAATCACTTTTTTTTCCTTGGGGTCATTTTTTGTGAGTTTTCCTTCCTCACTTGAATTGTAAACCACTATTGTGGCTTCACCCCCATCCCCCTCTCTCTATCCCCTTATTCCCCTCTTCCCCTCTCCCTTGTCCCTCCTAATACTCTCTCTCTCTCTCTCCATTTCCCTCTCTATTTCCCTCTCTCTATCTCTCTCTCTTTCTTTATCTCTCCATCTCTCCCCTTCTTCCCCTCTTCCCCTCTCCCTTCCCCCTCCTAATTCTCTCTCTCTCTCCCTTTCCCTCTCTCTTTCCCTCTCTCTATATCTCTCTCTATATCCATTTGTCCCTCTCTCTCCTCTTCTTCCCCTCTTCCCCTCTCCCTTCCCCCTCCTAATTCTCTCTCTCTATTCAATTTGTACTACTTTGGCTTGGGCATTGTTATGGAGCAATGTACTGGCACCCAACCAAAAAAAATTCAACTCAGTATTTTCACACTTTTTGGTGAATGCAAAATGCTACTTTTTTCATATCGCCACTTTTTGGCCCATTATGATCTTGCATATGCTCATGGGTTAATTAATATTTGATTATATCTAGAAAATCCATCCATGAAGGACATAAAAGCATGGCCAACAGTTGAATCCACTATCATGTCGATATTAGGAAGAGGAAAATCATCTTTTAAAGATGCTTTATTCAAGTCACGAAAATCCATTCACTTTTGTATCTTTTGGTGAATGGGCTTAGCATTTTCAGTAAGAACAATGTTATGTGTCACTATCTTCAGATCTATTCCTAATTTATATCTAAATATTTCCAAGCAAAAAGTTCAGGAAAATCATGAAGCAAGGTTGCAAGATCCTCTTGTTCTTCATCATCAAGGCACTTCCCAATTTTAATGAATTTTTCTTTATCATCTATGTCCAGTGGTATATCAATGGTATCCCCCAAGGGGAGTGCATTTGACTCAGGAAAGGCCAGATCATAGGGTTCCATGCTTGTGGTTGTCTCATTGGTGTCAATAATGTTTTGCCTGGTACTTATCATAGTATAGGTAACATTTTGTTGTGGAATAGAAATCTTATTAGAAGCACCTAACATTTGCTTCAAAGCGTCATCATCGTTAACATAGTCCCATGATAGTGGTGAATTCATATCAAGGAATTCATGATGTTTGAGTGTGAGATTGATTCTTGGTTTACATGTGATCTGGTGTTGATGTTGAATGATGGGCGTTGAGTTTATTTTGTTGTCTTAGAAAAATAATACCCTAAACTAGTCTTTGTCTCCTATGTATTAGGTTCTATGGGAACTCGAATGCCTTGCTCATTTTTTTCACATCCTTTATCATTGCA
This sequence comes from Sequoiadendron giganteum, assembly GCA_007115665.2. Taxonomy (NCBI): domain Eukaryota; kingdom Viridiplantae; phylum Streptophyta; class Pinopsida; order Cupressales; family Cupressaceae; genus Sequoiadendron; species Sequoiadendron giganteum. The sequence continues at coordinate 274,227,603 of CM021101.1, forward strand.
TCCTAATTGTTTCACAAGTTCATAACCTCATCCATAAAGTCTTTCCATTTCCTTCGGATTAGGTGGTTGTTGATAATCTATCTCATCAAAAATGTTTTGTGTATGTTGTATTTTCTTCCAAAGTAGATGAGGTAGATGTTTGGGAAGATTCTTCTACATTCTAAGTAGAGAGTACTGTTGGTTGTTCTTGTTTTTCATCCTCTTTTCATGTGATTATGTATTTGCCCATAAATGAAGGTTTCAATTCTAAATATCACCAATTATCACCGAGTAAGTTGGACATGGGTTCTCCTTCTTGTTTGTTGGTCTCAGGAGGTGCTATGTTGGAGGTTGGAATTAATGTGTTCAGAGGACTTGTTGCTCCCTTTTCAAGTTGTAAGCAACTTTCAAGCTCAAGGTCTATGTCAATTTGATAAAATTTGTTGTTATATCTACATATTTCATTTTTCGATGAAAGGTTGAAGGTACTGTGTGCATCTCATCGATCCATGGTCTACCCAAAAGAAGATTATAAGAAAGGTCATGTAGGGCATGACATGAATAGAAGTTTGCAGCATAACCATTCTGACTATAATATGTAAAGTAATTACACCAAGCAGTTGCTTTGTGACATTGTCAAATCCTCTAATAGATAGGGAATCAAATTTGTTTTTTGATTTATCCACACATAATCTATTGAGAAGCTTCACACTACACACATTAAGGGCAGAGTTATTATCAACAAGGGTTTGTTTGATGCCTATCCAATTGAATTGGGCTATTATCATAAAGGCTTCATTTTGCTTCATTAATTCTAACAAAGGGAGCTCATGTTTATAGAAGGTAATGTCTACATTAATTGCATTCATTCCTTGTATTAGAGCTACCACATCATTTGCATTTGTACCAGGAGGAACCAATATTTGTTGCAATGTTGTTTGGAGCCTACAATGATAGTTTGGTGACTTCTGAAGAAGATCCCAAAGGGATATCTTTGCGGGAGTATTCTTAAGTTTCTCAACGAGATCATACTCCATAAGGTGTGAATTTAAGCGAGGTGCACTAGGTAATATGGGGTTGGGTAGGGGTAAGGGTGTTGGGTTGGCTTGTTGGGATTGCAGGTTATTTCTAGTGTAATGTATGTGAGCAACAACATCGTCCTTAGGTGGGTAAAGGGTAAACTCTAGTTTATATGGAAGTTGAGGTTTATGGGAAGGTGGGTAGAGAAAAAGCTAAGTTTGAATTATGTTGACATCTTTTGTTTGAGGGTTCTCACAACAAACCCTAGTGGATGAACTAGGTGAGATGAAGTCCTAAAGGGCTTCATCTAACATGTCCAAGTCATCACTACTAAAAGGTTTAGGATATAAGTTATCATTAATTGGTTTGGGTTCTTCATCACAAACCCTAGTGGATGAGCTTAGTGAGAGGAAGCCCTATAGAGATTCATCTAACTTATCCAAGTCATCACTACTAAAAAGTTTGGATGGGATGGTTTTTATAAAGTGGAGCAGTGTGTGGATTATTTCATGCGGTGTTTCTAATGTTTTATTTTCATGTTCTAATGAATGTGACTTAAATGAACTAGGAATTAATGTTGAAAATGAAACTTGTAAAGATATAATGCTATCCATAAATGCCATGAAATTAAAATATGTTATGCTAATGATTATAGTATAACAAAAAATAATTGAACTGAAATAGAAAAGCAACTCCAGAACAAACAATTTCAAAAATTGGAAATTGAATGCAAAAAAGACTTCAATGTAAAATGCATACTAGAACTAAGTCGCCCAAGGTGGCGAATTAGTCCTAGTAGGGGTATTTTTTAATTTTTCCTAATTTTTTTGATGGATTCTAGTGTGTTTTGTACTGTAGAATGAAAATCTAAAGTGCAAATGCATAATTTCACTAATGTTCAAGGAAATGAGGTGCAAAAATGAATGTTTCACTAATGCAACGTATGAAACCCTAGGATGCAAATTTAAACAATGAAACATGCAATGCAATGTTAATAGAAACTATTCCTAGGATATAAATGCATCCTAAAGCAAAATTAAGATGTTCTAAATGCAGGTTCACCAAAATTAACCACAAATTTTGGGGGCAAGGGAGCTCTCTATCACTTCTAGGGTTTTCCACCTAAGAGGAGAGAGGTCTTCCACCCAAAACTTGGAGGTTCACTCAAGACTAATGCTAATATGATTCAGATGTGTTTAATGGGATGTCCTAATTGCAATGACTAATAAAAGGGATGAATTATTAATGCAAAACTAATGAAATGTAACGTGTATGAATCTAAACAATGATATGTAAAAGGATAGATTAAAGACAATACAAGATAAGATAGAAGGGAAAACAAGAAGAGTTCACCTACAAACGAACAAGAGTTTAGGTGAAGATTGTAGATGCCTTTGAAATTTTAGAAAATCTGATTTTCTAGCCAACTAGGACACTTACTCCAAGCTGGGCGACTTAGTCCCAAATATGGGAAACTACTTCGGAGCCTGTTTCAGCCAACTAGGTATTTAGATCTCCAAAAATCTCTGACAAATACATGTAGAGGGACTAAGTTTCTACTTTTGGCGACTTAGTCCACTCTAGCTTTTCTAAAAATCTAAAAGTGGAAACAGAAGCCTACAGTCTGCAATCTGTTCTTCAACTGAAATCTAAGTCCAAATCTGCAAAATCACCTTCAAAATAGAATACAGTTTGGTTTCTAATGGGGGGTTTTCCTTGGTCAAACACCTCGTTGTTATTTAAACTTTGAAAGAGATAAGAAATATGTATAAAACCCTAGCCCTAAGTGTGACTAAGACTAGGAAATTTGAAGTATGATGAAACCCTATTCTAACATGCAAGAATAAGATGCATAAATGAAACTAGAACAATGCAAGACTCATTTCAAGAGACCCTAAATCACATTAGAAATGAATCTTAATGACATGAAAACCTTTCTTAGGCTGAAGATAGAGAGAAAATGGAAGATGGAACCACTTTGAAAACAACTATTTAGGATTGATTTGATGGCTAGTTGCATCTCCTCAACCTAGATTTCTCCATGATTCTCCATGATCAACCCTTTGCAATGTGAGATCTTAGAAAAAAAGTGAGCTTGAAAACCTGTAAAAACCCTAGCTTGTTGCCCTAAGCTTCAACTTTGTTGTAGATAGACTAATGAACCTTCATGTGGAAGATGCTCAACACTTGATTCTTGAATTTGCTTGTGAAAAATGACCTAAAAACATGTATTTATAGGTACCAATACCTAATTTTCAGTTATTTAGACCTAAGAGGCCGACATCTGTCAAAAAAAATTATTAAGTCGAAGATTTTCCTACTCAAAATTTTAAATTACCCCAAAAGGGACTAAGTCGCCACTAGGGGTTTTTGAGGTGGGTTTTATGACATTTGAATGATTTGAATTTTATTTATCGAGACTTGTATGATTTCTTGGTGGAATAAGCCTCAAGGTCCAAAATAATGAGTCTTAGGGACCTATAAATGTTGTTTTGAGGGGTGATTGATGGAAGGGTTTCTAAAGTAGGACCAAATTAGGCACAAAATTATCTCTTTCTTCAAGAGTATACAATTTTTGGTGAGGCACTTTCTAATATCATTTTTTTGCTAAATTATTCTCTTATACATATAAATTCAGCTTTCTATTTTTTTTAAGAACTAGATTATGTGAGTGCAAAATGATTTGGCATGTAGAGTTGTACCTATACCCATGAGAAATAATAGTTATAAAATTAATTATTGTAATCACTCACCTTGATCTTTTGATATCCATTTTTTTTGTTAATTAGTACTAGTGTTCACAAATAATTTTAAGAATCTGCTAAATTATAAGGATCATATTATAGTCAATTAGACTGCTAGGATAGTTGACCTAATAACTTTGGAATAATGATTGAGGTTAGAATGAAAGAATAGAATGGACCTAAGATGATAGGGCCAATTTATCTCACATAATTTTTGGATATCTCAAATGTGTATAGATCTTCTCATCTATTGTTTATTCTTTAGTGGTTGTGTTATATGATAGTAGGAAGATCATGGTGTATTAGATTTTCACTTTTGGCAACCTAGTATTGGGTAGTTTGGTGTTTGGTATCCTTGATATGATTTTAATTGAGGACTGGTTGGTATTGCTAAGGTGGCTATATGTAGTGTTTTATTCAATGATAGGTCACAATGTAGGATCCTTTCATGATAAAATATATAAGGATGATGTCTTGGATGATCACTTTAGGAAAAAATATAATTACCCTAGATCCACCATGTTTAATATGATTAAGGCTATCATCAAATATTATAGCTTAAAAAATATAGCAAGTTGAGGAATAAAGCTTTGAAATCCTTGCAACTTTTGAGCAACTAGTGACAATGGTTCAAAATGATGAGGTTCATATGAGTATTTGAGAATTAGTGGTTCATTCAAAGAATGACTAATAGGAGGGTTTAGTTAATGGGGAATAGGGATCTCTCTAGTCTAAGTATTTGATAGAAACAATTTAAATTAATGCCATGAGAGGTGAAATTTTAACCCTCAATCATGATCTAAGTACATACATCAATTGATTCCATGCAATGTTTTTGTTTTTTATTAAAAATCCTTTTGTCTCCCATATGATCAATATATTTTTGGAGGTGATGGGTTGGCTCCCTCGCCCATACCTATGTCCAATAAAATTTATAAATTTCAAAGAGGTGTGCAAGGTTAATAAAAAGTGTGTATTTTGAGGGGCTAAAATAATTAGTTGAGTAGGTGCTAGGATACATATTGTGGTTGTTTCTAACAAGGAATCTAGGAATAGAATATATGACCACCAACATTTAGTCTTAGGTGGTGCTAATATAGCATAGTGGGGAGTATCAAATAACATATAAAGTAGATACATTCTTGGGTCTTAAGGTATTTGTTGGGTGGTAGTTTTTTTGTGTTCCTCAAATTGGTCTATCTATTCCTACTAAGGTTGTTCATGTTTTTTAATATCTTGACTATTATTATTGTTATACTTGTTTACTATTGTGTTTATTTTCTTTGGTTGTGTTTGTTCCACCTAGTTTGGGTTGTTCAAGTAGGCTTATAGTTCTATATATTTTGTTTGATATTATGATTATACTTAAGGGTTAGGGCCTCTTAATAAAAACTCATTTTTTTAATAAAGTGTTCTCTACTAATGCTACTATGATGATCCTATCAATGCTCCATGACAGTTCTTTCCATAAGATTAGTCTTTCTTGATATATCTTAAATGATTTTAAAATGAATAGATGAAACTCTTTAAGTAAAATGATATAACACACAAGCCAATACAAAGATGCACTAGGTTGATCTCACAATTTCTATGAGGAGGAAGATGATAAGATTTAATTTTTATTTAAATTTAAAAAATTTAAGATTTATAGCTGTGACTACAAAAGGTAGATCTAATCTAAGGAGAGAGAATCTAGGGATCAAGATAAATTGTTAGGGATTAGTGAAAATCAAATCATGATATAGTGGTGTCATGAGCTAAATACCTTAATAATATGTCACTTGTAGACTAATAATTACATAAAGACATTATAATCAAAATAGACCCTAACATAAAGTAAAAGGGCATGGGTATACAATTTTCACCACTCTAATAGTATAATATTATCCACCAAGTAAACTGTGGTCCTTACTTTGTGAAAGAAATGATTCAAAGAGAGAATGAAATAGTTGATGAATTGACTTAGAGATAAGATAACCTTGATGGGATTAGAGATTAAATCAGTCTTATAGGTAAGGAAAAATGACTTATTACCTATAGAGGCATATAACATGATATTAGGGTCAATTGACATAGCAACAATAATTCTATAGTTTTACCTTATGTTAGTAATGATATTATTCTAGTTCGTGTTATGTTCACACTAATACAAGGTATGGTATTGAAACTATAAACATTTTGCTATTCTATGTTTTAGTGTGACATATCAATTTAGAAGTAAAAAAGTTGAATGTATAAATTATGACTATCCTAGTCAAATGGTGTTAGATCCACAACCTATTTTCTCCCTTTCATCTAAATTGTTTCTTCTAGAGTATTTCTACTTTTTGGGATATAACCCCCTACATACTTGTATTGTGAGAGTTTGGAAATTTAATTACTTTATTATTCTCTTTTAGCTATGGAAGTTTAGAAATCATGTTGAATTTTCTCATGAGGATAGTGATTGGAATTTTGAATTTTCTAAGAAAGTGAATGTGGCCTCCTTTATTTTCTAAATTCAAGCTCAATTGGAGAAAATGATTCTAGAATTGTAGCACTTGCAAAATTTTCTCAACAATTGAGGAGCATGTCTTGCAATATGAGATAGGTGCTACTAGATGGTATAGGTCAAACCCTACCTTTAGCTTCATAATTGCTCCTCTAGTTGTGGTCATTTCTTACCATTGTCAATGCAACATGACTTATCTACCTACCCCTATGAGAAGGAACCCAACTTCAAACAAGTTGTATTCATGAATTGATCTTTAACTTTATATCCACCAATTGGGAATCCACTATTAGGTTGAGGCCTTTTGGTCCCTCTTACTATGTAGGATCAATTAGGACCATAAGATAGATGGAAGACTCTAGATGTGCTAAATAAATATGAATAATAAGTTGTTTCGAGCTATGAAGATCTTCAATCACCTTTACCTAACACAATGACATATGCTTGATATTTAATATTTTTTTATTAATTAGACTTTTCTCAACATATATAATTTGGGCCCTTACTACCACCCAGCATATTTTCATTATAAGCCTTCTAAACATTATTCTTTTAATTTTATTTCGGTTGAAGATAGTTTCAGTTAATGTGTCGGCGTTTCAATTATTGTTTTAATTTTGGACATTTCCTCTATTAATTAGTGAAATCTGAATTTGTGATTTAGGACATGATATTTTCGTATCCAAGTCGTTGAATTGCCTCGCCTCTCAAAAAAAAGGCGATCAGTTCTTTATTTGCAGATAACTGTATTGTTCTAAATCTAGTATATTTCTGATCCTCAACCTAAAACTTATCATTTTAGATTTGCTATTGGTTGAAAATGTCTTGGCGCTTAGTTGAATGTGAAGCAGGCGTTCTGACAGAAGTCATTCGAGAAATGGAAGTGAAGGGAGTTCGAGTAGAGGAATTATATTCTCTAGACTTGCAATGCTTAAACGATCTTCTTCCCATTTATGGCCTAATCTTCCTCACCAAGTTGAGACTACCAGAGAATGATGATAGACCTGTCTTGAGTCTCCAACACTGTAGCCCGAAACTCTTCTTTGCAAAGCAGGAGCTCAACAATGGGTGTGCAACTCAGGCCATTATTTCCATTCTAATGAATAGCCCATCTGTGGACATTGGCCCACAGCTCTCAAATTTGAAGCAGTTCAGTAGAGATTTTCCACCTCTGCTCAAAGCTCTTTCTATCACCAATAACGATGCAATTCGCAATGCCCACAACAGGTTTGCCAAAGAAGAGCCTGCTGTTTCTACGTCTGAAGATGGTGTATATACTTTCATTAACCACGTACCAGTTAATAACAGTATATATGAATTAGATGGGTTGAAGGAAGGGCCCATCTGTCTTGGACAGTTTCATGGAACTTCAGATAGCTTGGATTGGTTGACTGTCGTCCGGCCAATTCTTCAAAAACGAGTGGAGAAATATATGGACAGAGAAATAGATTTTAGTGTGTTGGGTGTTATAAAAGATATGAAAGAAGAGTATTGTGCCCGTCTGGAGTATCTTGAAAGAAGGAATGAGCAGGTTCTGAAGCAATTGACAGGGAAGATGGATATAGGAAGCCTACTGAAGATTTTGGAGGAGACAAACTCTGAGCTTGAAGCTGTCAAGCAGAAAATATCAATGGAGGATGAGAAAATTAGAAGGTGGAGGAGGGAGAATGAAATCAGGAAGCATAATTATGCACCCTTTTTGTTCAATTTTCTTAAGATTTTGTCTGACAAGGGTAAACTCAACGATGTGATTAAGAAAGCCAAGTCCGGGCAAAAGAAATAAAGATTGTGTATCAGTGCTGGGGTTGAAGCTTCCATAGATTGTATTTAACATGCTTAGTCCTTCCATGAAACATTATTTTTATATGTTTCACTTTTTAATTTGTTGAAGGTAATTAGAACAATTTTATTTAATTTTAACTAATTATGTTAAATCTTAGATTGTCTTAAGCTTCATTGATGTATATTTATCATCTACTACTTTATGCAAGAGCATTTCATCCTATGCCGTCCTGTCTTAAAGATATACATGCCTTTCATTTTAAGGATATTAAAAAATTTCTTGTTGTTGGGTATATTTTTTTGTGTGTTAAAAGATGTTTACCTTTTATGATGTGATTTGCTATTTAATATATTTATTTATTTTTTAAATTATATTTATTACTAAGATTTTAAGGAATTCGATATTATTTAATAATTGTAAAATATACAGATTAAACTTTTTTTTGAAATCTAGTATATACATCACATTTCTATCAATATATTATGTAAGAAGATTTAGAGAAAATTACAATCAATTTTAATTATATTTCACAATTAATGATTTCATTGATAGAATATATTGATTATAAGAAAGGAAATGTTATTTCATATGAAGGGGTAGAGTTTGTAGTGCACAAAATTTATTATGAATAAAATGTGTAAACAAGAACAATTAAATTTTTATGTTACAAAATACAATATATAATAGTGTTGTAATATATACACACATACACAAGTGTAGCTATCACACATCACTACATTATTATAAACACCTAACACATAGAAGAGATGTATAGGTAACACATTAATAGAGAGATGGCATCATCTCAATCTATGAAATATGGCATGCATCATGATGCAACACCACTTCACACAATAGTGAAATACTAAACTTAAGGAAGGAAACATGGTGTGATTTATTCATTTTTATTACCTTCAACTAACATGCATGGTCAAAATTATTTTCTAAACATGGGGCAAACATAAATAAGAATGTATAAATGAAAGTACATATTTAAAGATCTATTATCCACACATAAAAATATTCAAATGAAGAGATATAATGACATGGTACTATTTTACAACACCATCCCCCATCAAAATTTTCATGCCCATTATTATTAGAATTAATACACTCTTTCCTCTCATACTTATGAGAATCCTACACATGATAATGTAATCCTAAATTATCTAAAGGCAAGACCCTTAGCACGGCCCATAAACACAATTTCGAGAATATAAGAAGACTCGTCCATTCTTTAAACAAGTACGCATAAAAGAGAAAATAATCATTAAGATTAAATTCATTCATTAATATATTTCAAAAGATTAAGAATCAATTAATGGATTCTAAGCTCACTTTTTTCAACAAAAATAAATAGACTAAGAGTACTGATGGTCAAGACAAGTGAAATGAAGACCCCTCAACTTCTTTTGAAATGAAAATTAATATGGAAATCAATCACCTCCAACGTCCTACTACTAATTCATGGCAGTGTTGGAGTAGCTCAGTGTATAATGTGATCTATTTCTTCAAGGGGCCTTTGTTGTTAAAAGATAAAAAATATACAAATTGTGTACCAAATATGTTAATTTTCTTCTCAAAAGATATTCTTTTAACTTTTGAAATGATTTTTTTCTTAATCTAATCCTACTCTAATAATTTAGAAAAATGATAAAATGATGCAAAGCAGGGTGGAGGTTATCAACTCAATCTCAAATGAACAAACTTTGTAACTTTGAAACCCTAACTTGGTGGTTTTCTCAAAAATCCTTCATTTCCCCTAGTGGTACTCCAAACAGAGGTTTTTCATCATAAATTTCAAAGAACACTTCAAACCCAGAAATTGAACACCATTAAAGATACCCTTTATGCCCCTTAGAAACATATCAAATTTGTAGATATGGATGTTTTGTAACAACACCCTCCAATTTGGACCGTTACGCTCCTATTAGGCCTAACTAGGCTTGAATAATAAAGCACCAATAGGTTTTACACTCTCCAAACTTCAATTATTTTTTCCAAAGTTGTCAACATGTCATATGGGGTTTGTACAAGGGCGCTAGAAAGAAGTTGAGTCCACTTTTTGGCCAAAAAGTGGAAGTGTTTTCCCTAATTTTCAGAGTTTGACACATTTGACCTTAAAATTTGAAGCACTTAGAGATGGAATCTTCAAAAAAGTCACTAGTCATAAAATGTAGTACTCAGAGTCTAGTTTCCAAATATGTAATTTATTTCAATACTCAAATTGTACAAATTGAGTTTCAATAGGTGTTTCTAAAAACCACTGTTTAAAAGTCACTTTTTTTTACCATACCATGCACGTGTACGACATCCATATTTTGACCTAAATTATCATATTTTTCTAAATCCTTTTGGGAAAAGATTTGTGACTCACTAAAGCATATTTGGAATCTGCATTGTCTCATTTAAAATGGGTTTTAATTTCGTCAAAAAATTCTGCAAAAAAAGTCATTAGCCATATGTCCAAACTCAGTATTTTTCTCTGACATTGTCAGGTTGAAGGCCTAAGTTTGAACTCCCAATGCTTTTCCTGAACCAAAATCCAAGGCAAAAACCCAACCACAAAGCAAAACCAATTTCAAATTTTAAAAAACGAGATCTCATTCTATAATCGGGATCTTGTTCCTAATATTTAATGTGGTGACCGTTGACAGGGAAACAGGATCTCGTTCCTTTGCCAACAGTCCTCACAATAGATATTGGGAACAAGATCCTGATTATAGAACGTGGTCCCATTTTTTTTTAAAATGGGATCTCGTTCTATAATCGGGATCCCATTTGTTTTTAACCATCTTATTTAAATTTACTGTCAAATTTTACTGTGAAGTCTGCAACTTCACATGTATGGCCGAGAGCAGTAAAATTGGACTATTTTTCATCAAGCATTGTTTTTATAGGTGGTGACTTGCATTTTTTATTAATTTTTTCAAAGGAGGTATCATGTAAACCATTTTTGAAGTGAAATTGTGTTAGTTTTGTACTTGTATCCAGAGGAACAAAAGGTCTTCAACTTGCAATATGAATTGTTTTTTTCAAAGGAAGCATGAAGAAAACAGTTTTTAAAGTGGAATTGTGCTAGTTTTCTAATTGTTTTGAGGAACACAAGAGGAAGAATTTTGTCCTTATAGGTTTTGAACTTCCAATTTGGATTGAATTTTTTGAAGAATTACACTATTGACATTCATTTGTGCTTTTGATAATTTTATAATCATGGGAGATATTTAGCTCATAATAAGAGGAGGAAGACATTGAATCTGAAGAAATTGAAGCAAACAAAGAGAAGGAGAGACAAAGACAAAGACAAAGAAGAATGAGAATTAAATCAATGAATTATGGGGGAGCATCCAATTCCACAACTATTGAAGACGAAAACATTGAGGAGACCATGGTTGTAGATGAAGCTAATTTGCAAGAAATCAATTTGGAGAAGAATACGATTATACAAGCAAGTCCTACTATGTCTTCAAATCCCTCTTTCAATTCTATGGAGAATGTTTCAATATGCACAAATTCGGGTATGTCTTCAAATCCACATATTAGTGAAATGGTAAATCTGTATGTCGAAGTTTTACAAGATGTTGGACTTAACGATGTTGACATTGATAAAATTCAAAGAGATGAAACTTTTATAGAATTTGTTAGAAATTAAAATGAGAATGATCCATTTTTTGAAAACGAAATTGAGAATGATCCTTTTGTTGAAAATGAAAACAAAAACCATTTTGTTGATGTAAATGAAAATGAAAACCGTTTTGTTGATGAAAATGTAAATCGTTTTGAAGCTGAAAATGAAAATGAAAATGAAGATGAAGATGAAGATGAAGATGAAAATCTAGAATGTGATGTTGAATTTAATGAAAATACTTTTTAAAAATTGAAAGTGGTGTTTTCAATAATCTTCGTGGTCAAATTTCTTGGAGGCAAATAAGAACACATGCAATAAAATATACAACGAATTCTTTTATCATAAAAAATTGCAATTCAATGTCAACTAATGATGCAATTAATGAGAATGCAAAAAATGAGGAAAATGATGAAAAGGCTAGGCTTTTTTGTTAAACCAAAAAGAAAAGATCAATCATTAAAACATGTTATGTCTATTGTTGCTAGTGCCATTCAATCTATTGGGAAAAATAGTCAATCTAAAGATAAAAATGCAGCAAGAAGAGCTATAACAACTGCTATAGTTAATAAATCAACTTTGAATAAAATAATAGTAAGAAATATTAGTGAAGTTTTAAAAATACATCCTAAAACATTGCTAAGAGCGGCAAAAAGAAGAGAAAGTATAGAAAATGATCCTATCAACCAATGTTGGAGTTTCATTGGTCGACTCCCGAGGTCTGATATCAAATTGAATGTTGAAATTAAATCTTTGATTGAAAAATATTGGCATGATAATACTAGGGTTTCGTCTAATGCTAGAGATGTTTTAAAATTAAGCATGGGGTCCAAATTTCATGATCCTCACCCAAAATAGGTGTATTAGATACAATACAAACTGAATTTTATAGAAAATTTTGTGGCGATTTAGTGTTACCCGGTAATATTAAAATAAAATAAAGGTCTTTTGAAAAATGTAAACCATGGCACATATAAAAATTAATAAGCAACGAATATCTTCTTGTTGTAACACGCATGTACAATTTCATTATTTTTATGACATTTTTTTATATATACATTGTACCTTGCATACTAACATGATTATATAGGAATGTGGTATTAATATGCCACCTAAAGCAATAAGGGAGTTTATTTCAAGTTTGTTTTGTAAAAAATCTAATGGTAAATTGTTTTATTTAAGTTCTTGTATTTCTAGACAATGCATTGACTATGGAAATCTTTAATTCATAGAAATTTGTATGCATGAAAGTGTTAATGATTTTGAACAACAATTAGTAGAAGTTAAAATATTTAAGAATGTTCATTATTCTTTAAAAGATGGAAAAATAGGAAAGCGTTGTGATTTAGTTATAGAAAAAGTTAGTGTTTATGCATTCATGAGTGAATTTAAGAATAAGATAGTACCAAAATATATCATGCACTCTCAACATGCTTGATGGCTCGATGGCCAATTTCACGCATGTAGAAACATATTTCCAATTGGTACTATACTTTCAGTGGTTGATTTTGCGTAAAATTATACTCTAGCTCCGCAAGAGGAAATTCAATCACAATATTATAATTTAGTGCAAGTAGCTATGTTTATCCATATTGTTTATAGACATGCAGATGATAGCACTGAGGATGATAGAAATTTTTTGATGGAGTATCATTTTTATTTGAGTGACAACTGATTACACTCGTTAGATTTTGTTCAATACTTTTTCAATATATTTTACAGAAGTTTAAGAGAGAGGAATCCATATGAAAGAACACCTCATATGGTCAGATAATTGTACGAGGCAGTTCAAGAATGCTCGAATGTTCTATTGGTTAAGTAGGATTCACAAAGAACTTAATGTCCAGCATATATGGAGTTTTTTCAAGAAGTTGGGCATGATAAAGGAGAACACGATGGAGCTGGTGTGTCAAAATAATTCTTGCTAGAGAACAATTAAAATTCGAAGATGTAATAAAATTTAAAGATGCACGTGGGATTGTGGATTATTGTGATACAAGATTATCTACACCTAGTTCGAGTGAGTACTCTAGAGTTCATCGATTCTTTTGGTTGGTTGAAGAAGATAACATTGTACCTAGACTTGACTGTGAGACAATCAGTGGATCTACTAAATGGCATTCATTTAGGAGTTTGACAGCAAGCACATAGACTATCTGGACAATGGAGCTTGCATGCTTTTGCCAATTTTGTGTCTCAGGAGATTGGGAAGCATGTAAAAATAGAGAATGGGTTGAATGGTGGGAGCAAAGATCGTTGACACCTACACAAGCACATGATCAATATGAAATAACTATTGAAGAAAATGATCAAGTGTTTGCATCTGAATACTATGATCGTGTTTCAGACCTTATACAAGAAGGTAATTTAATTCAATTTATTTCATTTTATTTCACTTTATTAAGTTATTTTGTAATACTAAATTATTTATATTGGTATGCATAAGTTATTAAATCATTTTTTGTTTGCAAGACATGTGTATGTTGTTGTTGCACCTGAGGGGAATGAAGAGCAAATAGAATATTGGTGTAATACCCCTCCGTTTTGCTTCTTGTTCATGTTGCTTTATGCTTTGCTTGGGTTGTAGTTACTTTGATACTAGACACATTTTGTTATGATGTTTTGATCACTACTATTGAGCGACAACTATTATTTTGTGATGTGATTATCTGATTTTGTTTCACATGCTTTAATGGATTAATGATGCTAGTAGAGTTATCATGAGATTATATATGTGAGTATTGATTATGACGTTAATGTCAGTCTTTGATGAGTGTATTGGTGAAGAGGATGGGTTCGTATCACTCACTTGCGAGTGCCCTGCGAATCTATAATTTCTTCTTCACGGTGTGTATTATATGCTGGATATATTATGTTGTTTACTTAGTTTCAAGTTGCAAGTACATGACATCGACTCCACCTGGTTTCACAGGTTTGAGCATGTCGATCCAACAGTTAATTTGAACGGGAGATAGTAGCTAGGTAACATGTGTCAGGTCTACGCCCTAGCCTTAGTGTGTCATCAATCCTGATTATTCAATCATGTTTTACCTTATATAATGTTATTTAATTTTTGAAAGGTGCTTACTTATTAAATGAATTTTTAGAATAACTGCATTGGTTGAAAGTGATGATTATTTTATATTAAATTAAATTTATGCTTAGATGTTATATTTAAAGTTATTAATACAAATTAATTTAATTAAATTTAATCTCAAAAGGCTTGGATTTAGTTATTAAATAATTAAAATAAATTTAATTAAATTTAAATTATTTAATTAAATTTTAATTATTTAATTAATTAAATTTAATCTCAAAAGGGTTGGATTTAGTTATTAAATAATTCAAATTAATTAAGTCTATTGGATTGAATTAAATTAAATTAAATCAAAAGAAATTGAAAGGAAATTGAAATTGTATTTTAAAGTCAATTTGGATTTTCTAAAATGGGAAATGAAATTAATATCTAAATTTAATTTTGCATTCAATGTGAATTAGGGTTGCATTAGCCATTTTTGGAGTTATGAGGAAAGGATGTTTTAAATTTTAGGGTAGAGAAGTTTTGGGGAGTTTTTCTTTCTTTTTCACAGGCATGAAGCATTTTTGGGAAAAGTTTGCACAAGGAAGGGTTTGAAGCATTTTTTTTTGTAGAATTGATTTGAAAGAAAAAGAAATTATGTTGAAGAGGGTTGAGCTCTTGGATCGTTGCTTGCTGGGATTTGTTGCACTGTCGAAGAGGAGTTGTGAGATCTTTAGGGGAGGCTCTACATCAAGAATCCTCTTTGTTTCCTGTGGCTTCAAATACCAAGTTTTCCTTTCATTCTGTGATTGATTGTTCTTCATTTATTTATTTTAAAATCATAGAGGTTGCAAATTCTTTGTTTGGTTAAACCTTAGATTGTGCTTCAAAATTTAGATTATTGTATGAAGATTTTACCCATTTGAAAAAACATCCAAATCTGTTCTTCAAAATACAAACCCTCTGTAGAAAATCTTTTTTTGAAAAGATCAAGATCTGTTTATTTCTTTTCCTATATTTAATTATTTGAAAATTTGAAAGAATAGTTTAAAGGAAATTAAATTAACACCTTTTGAATTTAGAACGATATCCTGGAAAAATTTAATTAATTTCCTATTACTGGTTATTTTATTTATTTTTCTTAGTTTTATCAATAAATTTGTTTTGTGATTAAATATATATATATAGTTATATATTATATGTATTATGTTCTTGAACATAAATACACATAATATATTTATATATAGTTATTTAATTGTCAAAGTTTAAATTATATCGTTCCTGTTATTAAGATCGTCGTCCGTACGACGTGCCTGTGAATCGAATTTCAAAACAAAAAAAAAAACGGTCAAAAGTTTTTGAATCACTTTTTATATACCATCGGATTTCGTTTTATGCTATGGAAATTTTGTTTGTTTTAAAAAAAAAAAAAAAAACTTTTTTTTTAGACTGTGGTTGGTGGGGAGGTCAACTCCTACCGCCCACCGTACCCAGTTGGGGAGCGTTGCTCATGCGCTAGGGACCGAGCTACACATTGTACAGACCAGTGCCCATTAAGAGGGGTGGCCAACTGTACAATGTACAGTCCAGCACCCTGTGCGTACCATCAAACCCGCGGATTCCAATAGGGAGCAGTGGTACTGTCCGCGCCCAGTGTACCGGCTGCTCACTGTTGGCCTTCAACCCTTTTGATTTCGGGGGGTTTAAATTTTTAATTTAATTCCTTTTTTAAATTATTTTCCTTGGTAAATGATTTTAGATCATTTTAATTTTTATATAGTTTGGTTAAAATAAATGTAAATATATATAATTTAATATTATATATTAATATATAATATTTGTTATGTATATATATATATATATATATACATTTGTATTTTGGAAAATGGATATTTAGGGAAGAATTATAACCAAGATTAATTAATATTCACACTGGTAATTTTTGAAAACGAAATCAGGGGTTTTATAAATAATGGTTATATAAGCATATGCTTTAAATATAGTTTGTACAGAAATATAATAATTGTATTTGACTATATAATGCATGTTGCATATATTGGTTTAAGTTTATATCTATTTGATGATTATGTTTTAGGCATAATATTGCATGCAAGGTTCTTTGACAACAAATTAAATTGATATGATTATTGTGCATGATTAAATAAGTTAGAGAAAATATATTTGTTTAATGGAGAAATTTATTTGTGTTAATGAAAATTTAGAATTATATTGTTTTATTTTTTGCGAGAAGCTTTAGATGGAAATGGATTTAAGATATCCAAATATAGTGGAATTTATTGCCAATGCATTTTAATATTAAATTTCCTTATGTTGTTTGATTTGGGAACGGAAAATTGTGTTAGAAATCGTTAAGTCTTCCAGAGATTGTGGGTCATTCCCTTGTTAAGTTAATGTTCGTTTTTCCTTGGGTAGTGTTATAAGTGTTTGCTTCCTCCTAGTGTTGGGGTGGATTTCTCTATTGTTACCTCCTAGGATAGGATAGATTACGTTGTTCAGATCAGTAACACTTGAGTTACCCTTGGAGTCTAGATTGTGTAGTGTGTTATCCATTAGAAGAGTGGTTTTTGTTAGGGACCGGAGCCCAAAGAGGTAAATTGGGTAACCTTCATAAGTGATTTTAACAAGTGAAAATTAAAGTAATGTACTTAGATGACTAGGATGCATTTCACATTAATCAAGATAAATTAACCTCACTCATAGGCACAAGGGCTTGTTTAGACTTGGGGTGAGTGAGAAGGCCTGGAATGGCAAGGTCAACTATCTGTCCATACGAAAGGTAGTTGATTCCGCATGAGTGAGTATGAGGGCTGGGGTTTGGTTGAGGCCACTAGGATCACCAGAGCCTATGAAGAATGCCCAAAGGAGATCTCATGACAAACCTTGCGATGACACTAGATGTCTAGGATAACATAGTGTTGTATGTTGTGTGTATGGATTTTTATCATACTCGATCAATTTTATGTCTGGAAGTAATGTGACCATGTTAGTATTAGACTCTTATTGTACATGTGTTTGGTTGAGTCAGTATGTGTCAGTATGAGTCTGCCTTTGGTTAGAGGTAGTAGTTCTTGTCCTTGTGTTGTTACTATCTCCTAGCATGGGGGGTGGGCCTTCGAGTACCACTTGGTTGGGAGGAACATGCACCAAAACCGTTGGGTCCCCCTTGCTCTTCAGTACTTGGTGGCGAGACATCCAGATGGACAGCTCGCAGATCTTGTTATTATTTCTTGTACTTTATATTTCAAAATGTATTAAATTGATTTTACCCCTCTTGTATTTATGAGGTGGATTTGTGTAATTGAAACACTTATGTATTTATGACTCATTCTAGGAATGAGAATTGTAATCAATTATTCTTTTAAGGGATTTATGCTATGGATGCTATCTTTTTATCCGGTTATTTAATTATGTTGAATGAATGTTTATACTTCAGTATTTTAAAGCAATGAATCTTAATGATGTATGATAATGGGGATTTAAGTAATCTCGGTTACGTAACCCTAGGGGATGTTGTCAATTATAGTTGAACATGTATGTTTAATTCACGTTAAAAAAAAAATTAGTACGCTTTTATAGTGAATTGAAACTTCCTCTAGGGTTGCGTGGCAGGGCATTACACATGGTATCAGAGCCTAGGTTTAAACACTAGGTGCTCTGGGATTATGATGTACCCATTAAGCTTAGTTGTGTAGGTTTCCAAGTGTACCTTGTCTAATATCCTTTTTGTGTCTGTGTAGGAGTATGCCTCCTAGACACAGACGAAGGAGAGGACGAGGTCGCGGCCGAGTAGACGATTGAGAGGAGAGTCATCATGACTCTCCAACTCATGTGCCACATAGATCATATCAGGAGTAACATTAGGCCTCATAGAATGGCCCAGGGGGTGGTGGTGGATAGCAAGATCCTCCGGGGGTCAAAGCTGCACATAAGGCTTTGGAAGACACGTTGGCACTCCTAGGTTCGAGATAGGCAGATGTTGAGGTTAATCCTAGGGTGAGAGCAGTTTCGGCACAGTCAGAGAGGTTAGCATCTTCTCATATGAGAGATTTGATTCGGTCACAACCACCATTGTTTGAGGGAGTAGGTACAGGTTTAGAGGCCGAGGCTTGGCTGATAGGCCTTAATCGATGCTTTTTTATGCATCCCTTTTATAGTAACACTAAAGCATGGTGCACTGTTATTCACCTATGAGGTTTTGCAGCCACTTGGTGGAAACTCGAGGAGCAGAAGCTCCATATTGACATGAGTACAGTGTCTTGGGAGATCTTCCTTGAACAGTTCAAAGCCTGCTTTCTCTCTAATCATTGGTGTTAGCGTAGAGGTGATGAGTTCCATGCCCTACAATAGTTGGCCTTGACTGTGGACCAGTACGAGAGGCGATTCTACGAACTTAAATAGTTCGTTGGGATAGGAGATGACGAGGGGATGCTCATGCAGCATTTTATCAGGGGCTTAAATGCCCATATCAATGGAGATGTGCGGGTCTTTGAGCCCAAGTCTATGGAAGTAGCTGTGGAGAAGGCATGGCTTGTGGAGGAGAACCTAACTATGGCACTAGGAGGTCATACAAGTGTTATTATTGGCAGTGGTACAGGAGCTGGGACTAGTGTTCGAGGTGGACAGTCACAAGGAGCAATGCCTCCTAAGACTCAGTAGGTATCAGCACAGGGCAGTCAGCAGCAGTCATTCCAGGGGAAATGAAAGGGTTTTTAGCAGGGACAGGGTAACAGGAACTGGAGGCGCATGAAGCGTTTCAATTCCGAGCAACCTACTCAAAGCTTCCAGTCCACTTTTAGAGGCAGTGTACAGCAATCTAGTGCACCAGTAGGAGGCAGAGGCTATGGTAGAGGCATAGGTTGCTTCTCTTGTGGTCAGCAAGGCCATATTGCTAGGATGTGTCCCAATAAGGGCACATCGAGATTCACGCAGAGACCAGCAGCGTCAAAGCCGACAGTGGGAGATGTTGGCAGAGGCCATCGTTTATTCACAGTGGTTGATAACCACCAGGCAAAGCACTAGGGTACCGTAGTTGAGACTCATGGTATGTTATTGGGTAACCCGGTTACTATTCTATTTGATTCAGGAGCATCTGACTCCTTTATTTGTTCATCTATAGTGTCACATTGCAGACTGGGAGCCCTAAGGCAAGTCGATAGGTGGTAGGTTGAGTTAGCGTCAGGTGTGAAAGTTGCATCGCATTCTATAGTACCTGACTGTAGGTTGGAGAGTGCACCATTTCTTACTACCTTAGATCTTCGGGTTATACCATTGGGATCCTATGATGTTGTCATAGGTATGGATTGGCTAGAGGATCACCGAGCAGTTATTGATTGTCAATGGAAGTCGATTCGGTGCATTAATGCATCTAGGGGTGAGGTTGAGATTATAGGAGTACAGAGACCAATATCTTTGAGGATTATCTCATCTATGCAGTTGAGGAGATGTGTTCGGCAGGGATGTCAGTTATTTGTTTTTTCAATTAACGACTTGGGATTAGGAGACGTAGAGGACAAGGTATCTCTGGGTAGTCATCCTGTGCTTCAATAGTTTTCAAATGTCTTTCTAGATGACATTCCAGGGATGCCACCACAGAGAGATATAAATTTTAAGATTGACTTAGTACTTGGATCGGAGCCTATTTCATGAGCTCCCTATCGTATGACTACTCAGGAGCTAAAGGAGCTTTGCTTGTAGTTGGAGGAGTTGTTAGAGAGGGGATTCATTCATCCTAGTGTTTCTCCTTGGGGAGCACCTTTCATCTTCGTGAAGAAGAAGGACGGTTCACTTCGATTGTGCATTGATTACCAATAGTTAAACAAAGTAATGATCAAGAATCGTTATCCACTTCCCAGAATTGATGACTTGTTTGACCAAGTCAAAGGTGCTACCATCTTTTTGAAGATAGACCTTAAGTCGGGATACCATCAACTCCGTATTTTTGATGCAGATATCCATAAGATGGTGTTTCAAACGCGGTATGGTCACTACGAGTTTACTGTGGTACCATTCGGGTTGACGAATGTGCCATCTGTGTTCATGAGTTTGATGAATGGAGTATTCCGCACATACTTGGACAGGTTCGTTCTTGTGTTTCTTGATGATATATTGATATATTCCAGGATAGTAGAGGAACATGAGGAGCATTTGCGACAGGTACTTTAGTGTTTACGGGAGAACCAACTTTATGCCAACTTGTCGAAATGCGAGTTCTTCAAGTCTGAGATCATGTATCTTGGTCATGTGATCTCAGGAGAGGGAGTGTCTGTGGATCCTTCAAAAATCCAAGCTATTCTTGATTGGCCTGCACCCACAAATGTGGCAGAGATTCATAGTTTTATGGGGCTTGTACTACAGGAGGTTTGTTCAGAACTTTTCCAGAGTACGTCATCCTATCACTTCTCTTCAGAAGAAAGGGAAGAGGTTTGAATGGTCAAAGAAGTGTGAGTCAGCTTTTCAGGTTCTTAAGGATAAGTTAACCAGTGCACCGATTTTAGTGATACCTGATCCCACAGGAGATTTTATGGTTTGTACAAACACATCCTTAGAGGGCTTAGGAGTAGTCCTGATGCAGGAGGGTCGAGTTATATCTTATGAGTCGCGGAAGCTTAAAGATCATGAACTGAATTATCCCACACATGATCTTGAGTTAGCGGCAGTAGTCCATGCATTGACCAGATGGAGACACTTTTTACTCGGGCATAGATTTGAGCTTCATAGTGATCACAAGAGCCTTCAGTACATTTTCACTCAGTCGAACCTTAACGCTAGACAGAGGCATTGGATGGAATTTCTTTGTGAGTATGACTTTGAGGTGAAGTATATTCAGGGGAAAGAGAATGTCGTAGTTGATGCACTCAGTAGACGTAGGCATGTGATATCTGAGATGACTCTTATGGTAGATTTACGAAGTCAGATTCTTGCTACTCTTCCAACAGATAGTTGGTATCAGGATGTGAGAGTAGAGATTGAGGCAGGCAGACCTCTTGAGGGCAGGTTCACAGGTTATTCACTTGAGTCAGATGGGTTACTTAAGCATTCTGAGCGTATTTACATTCCTTCAGCAGGTGACCTTCACACTTTGGTTTTGACAGAGGCACATCATGCACCGTATTCAGCCCATCCTGGGGTGAAGAAGATGTACACAGATCTGCGCCAATTGTATTTCTGGTCAGGGATGAAACAGGATATTGCAGATTTTGTAGCTAGATGTTTGGAGTGTCAGCGAGTGAAGGTTGAACACCAACATCCAGCAGGTCTTCTACAGCCACACCTTGTACCTGAGTGGAAGTGGGATATTATCTCGTTGGACTTCATTGTTGGTTTACCCAACTCCTCGCGACGACATGATGCTATTATGGTGACAGTCGATAGGTTGACGAAGGTAGCACACTTCTCTCCTATGCGCTCTCCCTATAATGCATCATCAGTTGCTAGAGTGTTCATGGAGGATATTGTGAGGTTGCATGGTATTCCACGTCAAATTATTTCTGACAGGGATCCAGTGTTTACTTCAGCTTTATGGACATCATTACAGCATGCGATGGGAACATAGTTGAACTTCAGTTCAGCATATCACCCAGAGACAGATGGATAGACTGAGAGGGTTAATCGAATCCTCGAAAACATGTTATGTATGTATGTTATGGACCAGCAGACATGATGGGAGGATTATCTTTATCTAGTGGAGTTTGCTTATAACAATAGTTACCAGAGTTCCATTGGCATGGCACCTTTTCAAGCCTTGTATGGGCATCCTTGTCATACACCTCTGAGTTGGGATCAATTAGAGGACAGAGTGTTATTGGGTCCAGAGATGTTGCAGGACATGGAGCAGCAGGTGGATCGGATTAGAGAGCACCTAGTAGCAGCACAAGATAGGCAGAAGAAGTATGCGGATGTGCATAGAGTGGATCATCAGTTTTCTATCGGCAACAAAGTATTCTTGTGGGTGCGTCCGTGAAAGAGTCCAATCCATTATGGAAAGGGTTCTAAGTTGGCAACTCGCTTTGTAGGACCTTTCGAGATACTCAAAAAGATTGGTCCAGTTGCTTACCGACTTGCTTTGCCACCCAGTCTAGCATGTACTCATGACATTTTCCATGTTTCAATTCTTCGGCCATATCATCCAGATGTTACTCACATCCTTGATTGGAATTCTCTATAGGTAAAGGACGGGCAGCTGGCTTTGGAGCCCGTGGCCATAACGAAGCGCAAAATGCTCGCTCTTCGAGGGTGAGATATTGATCAGCTTCGAGTTCAGTGGGATCCCAAGGATGATGCTTCATCCACTTGGGAGGATGTAGTTAGGATGAGGGAGTTATATCCCTACTTGTTTGTAGGCTTCCAGGAGTAAGCCTGGTCTTTGGGGGGGAGAATGTAATACCCCTCCGTTTTGCTTCTTGTTCATGTTGCTTTATGCTTTGCTTGGGTTGTAGCTACTTTGATACTAGACACATTTTGTTATGATTTTTTGATCGCTACTATTGAGCGACAACTATTATTGTGTGATGTGATTATCTGATTTTGTTTCACATGCTTTAATGGATTAATGATGTTAGTAGAGTTATCATGAGATTATATATGTGAGTATTGATTATGACGTTAATGTCAGTCTTTGATGAGTGTATTGGTGAAGAGGATGGGTTCGCATCACTCGCTTGCGAGTGCCCTGCGAATCCGTCATTTCTTCTTCACGAAGTGTATTATATGTTGGATATATTATGTTGTTTACTTGGTTTCAAGTTGCAAGTACATGACATCGACTCCACCTGGTTTCATAGGTTTGAGCGTGTTGATCCAACGGTTAAGTTGAATGAGAGATAGTAGCTAGGTAACATGTGTCAGGTCTACGCCCTAGCCTTAGTGTGTCGTCAGTCCTGATTATTGAGTCATGTTTTACCTTATTTAATGTTATTTAATTTTTGAAAGGTGCTTACTTATTAAATGAATTTTTAGAATAACTGCATTGGTTGAAAGTGATGATTATTTTATATTAAATTAAAGTTATGCTTAGATGTTATATTTAAAGTTATTAATAGAAATTAATTTAATTAAATTTAAATTATTTAATTAATTAAATTTAATCTCAAAAGGGTTGGATTTGGTTATTAAATAATTCAAATTAATTAAGTAATTCTATTGGATTGAATTAAATTAAATTAAATCAAAAGAAATTGAAAGGAAATTGAAATTGTATTTTAAAGTCAATTTGGATTTTCTAAAATGGGAAATGAAATTAATATCTAAATTTAATTTTGTTTTTAATGTGAATTAGGGTTGCATTAGGTATTTTTTGGAGTTATGAGGAAAGGATGTTTTAAATTTTAGGGTAGAGAAGTTTTGGGGAGTTTTTCTTTCTTTTTCACAGGCATGAAGCATTTTTGGGAAAAGTTTGCACAAGGAAGGGTTTGAAGCATTTTTTTTTGTAGAATTGATTTGAAAGAAAAGAAATTATGTTGAAGAGGGTTGAGCTCTTGGATCGTTGCTTGCTAAGATTCATTGCACTGTCGAAGAGGAGTTGTGAGATCTTTAGGGGAGGCTCTGCACCAAGAATCCTCTTTGTTTCCTGTGGCTTCAAATACCAGGTTTTCCTTTCATTCTGTGATTGATTGTTCTTCGTTTATTTATTTTAAAATCATAGAGGTTGCAAATTTGTTGTTTGGTTAAACCTTAGATTGTGCTTCAACATTTAGGTTATTGTATGAAGATTTTACCCATTTGAAGAAACATCCAGATCTATTCTTCAAAATACAAACCCTCTGTAGAAAATCTTTTTTTGAAAACATCAAGATCTATTTATTTCTTTTCCTATATTTAATTATTTAAAAATTTGAAAGAATAGTTTAAAGGAAATTAAATTTACACCTTTTGAATTTAGAACAATATCCTGGAAAAATTTAATTAATTTCCTATTACTGGTTATTTTATTTATTTTTCTCAGTTTTATCAATAAATTTGTTCTGTGATTAAATATATATATATAGTTATTTATTATATGTATTATGTTCTTGAACATAAATACACATAATATATTTATATATAGTTATTTAATTGTCAAAGATTAAATTATATCGTTCTTGTTATTAAGATCGTCATCCGTATGGTGTGCCTGTGAATCAAATTTCAAAACAAAAAAAAAAACGGTGAAAAGTTTTTGATTCACTTTTTATTTACCATCGGATTTCGTTTTATGCTATGGACATTTTGTTTGTTTTAAAATAAAAAAAATCTTTTTTTTT
This sequence comes from Sequoiadendron giganteum, assembly GCA_007115665.2. Classification (NCBI taxonomy): domain Eukaryota; kingdom Viridiplantae; phylum Streptophyta; class Pinopsida; order Cupressales; family Cupressaceae; genus Sequoiadendron; species Sequoiadendron giganteum. Next base: position 274,252,523 of record CM021101.1, read on the forward strand.
AGACTATGGTTGGTGGGGAGGTCAACTCCCACCACCCACCATACCCAGTTGGGGAGCGTTGCTCATGCGCTAGGGACCGAGTTGTACATTGTACAGACCGGTGCCCATTAAGAGGGGTGGTCGACTGTACAATGTACAGTCCGGCACCCTGTGCGTACCATCGAACCTACAAATGCCGACAGGGGGCGGCGGTACTGTCCGCGCCCAGTGTACCGATCGCTCACTGTTGGCCTTCAACCCTTTTGATTTCGAGGGGTTTAAATTTTTAATTTAATTCCTTTTTTAAATTATTTTCTTTGGTAAATGATTTTAGATCATTTTAATTTTTATATAGTTTGGTTAAAATAAATGTAAATATATATAATTTAATATTATATATTAATATATAATATTTTTTATGTATATATATATATATATATATATATATATATATATATATATATATATTTGTATTTTGGAAAATGGATATTTAGGGAAGAATTATAACCAAGATTAATTAATCTTCACACTGGTAATTTTTGAAAATTAAATCAGGGGTTTTATAAATAATGGTTATATAAGCATATGCTTTAAATATAGTTTGTGCAGAAATATAATAATTGTACTTGACTATATAATGCATGTTGCATATATTGGTTTAAGTTTATATCTATTTGATGATTATGTTTTAGGCATAATATTGCATGCAAGGTTCTTTGACAACAAATTAAATTGATATGATTGTGCATGATTAAATAAGTTAGAGAAAATATATTTGTTTAATGGAGAAATTTATTTGTGTTAATGAAAATTTAGAATTATATTATTTTAATTTCTGCGAAAAGCTTTAGATGGAAATGGATTTAAGATATCCAAATATAGTGGAATTTATTGCCAATGCATTTTAATATTAAATTTCCTTATGTTGTTTGCTTTGGGAATGGAAATTTGTGTTAGAAATCGTTAAGTCTTCCAGAGATTGTGGGTCATTCCCTTGTTAAGTTAATGTTCGTTTTTCCTTGGGTAGTGTCATAAGTGTTTGCTTCCTCCTAGTGTTGGGGTGGATTTCTATATTGTTGCCTCCTAGGATAGGATAGATTACATTGTTCAGATCAGTAACACTTGAGTTACCCTTGGAGTCTAGATTGTGTAGTGTGTTATCCATTAGAAGAGTGGTTTTTGTTAGGGGTCGGAGCCCAAAGAGGTAAACCGGGTAACCTTCATAAGTGATTTTAACAAGTGAAAATTAAAGTAATGTACTTAGATGACTAGGATGCATTTCACATTAATCAAGATAAATTAACCTCACTCATAGGCATAAGGGCTTGTTTAGACTTGGGGTGAGTGAGAAGGCCTGGAATGGCAAGGTCAACTATCTTGTCCATACGAAAGGTAGTTGATTCCACATGAGTGAGTATGAGGGTCGGGATTCAGTTGAGGCCACTAGGATCATCGGAGCCTATGAAGAATGCCCAAAGGAGATCTCATGACAAACCTTGCGATGACACTCTGTCTATGATAGCATAGTGTTGTATGTTGTGTGTATGGATTTTTATCAAACTCGATCAATTTTATGTCTAGAAGCAATGTGACCATGTTAGTATTAGACTCTTATTGTACATGTGTTTGGTTGAGTCAGTATGTGTCAGTATGAGTCTGCCTTTGGTTAGAGGTAGTATTTCTTGTCCTTGTTGTGTTGTTACTATCTCCTAGCATGGGGGGTGGGCCTTCGGGTACCACTTGGTTGGGAGGAACATGCACCAAAACCGTTGGGTTCCCCTTGATCTTCAGTACTTGGTGGCAAGACATCCAGATGGACAGCTCACGGATCTTGTTATTATTTCTTGTACTTTATATTTCAAAATGTATTAAATTGATTTTACCCCTCTTGTATTTATGAGGTGGATTTGTGTAATTGAAACACTTATGTATTTATGACTCATTCTAGGAATGAGAATTGTAATCAGTTATTATTTTGAGGGATTTATGCTATGGATGCTATCTTTTTATCCAGTTATTTAATTATGTTGAATGAATGTTTATACTTTAGTATTTTAAAGCAATGAATCTTAATGATATATGATAATGGGGATTTAAGTAATCTCGGTTACGTAACCCTAGGGGATGTTGTCAATTATAGTTGAACATGTATGTTTAATTCACTTAAAAAAAAAAAAATTAGTACGCTTTTATAGTGAATTGAAACTTCCTCTAGGGTTGCGTGGCGGGGCGGTACAATTGGTTGGCTCATTGTGTGGAGACTAAACATAAGTTAATACCACCTTGATAAGATGATTATGGCTATCATTATCCAATAGGTACCATGATCCCCTTAAGACATCCCCTTAAGAAAATTTTGATAACAAGTTTTTGATCCCCTTAATCAATTTCTTAGAACAAGTCTTTGATCCCATTAAGAAAATTTTGAGAACTTATATGATGATGGTTTTCATGTTTTCCAATAGGATCGGTTGTGTTTTTTGGCACTTGGCTACGAAAATACCTAGCAAGGAAGAATGGTCTACCTGCATTCAAAGATTATGAACCGCATAAAAAAATTATACATTATTCACGTTTGGTGGTGGCAACAAATATAAAACTAGATCAGCATCACAGAATACCTGCAAATAAAGAGCTATGGACAATTTCTATGGAAGAGCATGATACAATCATAGATGCATTAAAAAATAGAGGATGCAGATGGTACAATGGAATAAGTAAATATAGGTAAATATAGTTTAAGTTTTATATTGTCCTTTTAAATAGAGGTAATTATTAGTTAAAATATATTTAAATACATGTTTCAATTACATATTGATATTGCTTGTACATTAATAGTTAAAATTTATTTTTTATCCTTTTTTGTATCCTTAAGCCATCATTGCATTGATCTCATACTTTGAAACAAAAAGGAGAGGATACCTAGATTCAACCTACACATGTGTGGAATACTTTTAAATGCAAGTACTTGAGTTGTGTACATATAGATAGTTTTCTATAGATTAAAATATGTATGTTTTGATGATTTCATTGATATTGCTTGTACCTTTTTTATATCAGGTGGTGTGAAGACCTAGTACATTCTCGGCATGAGTTTGAGATGTTCTTGAGATGGCATATCCAAATTTTGTAAACATTATTTTGAGATGACATATATGTACATATATGTCCTACTATGTCTTCAAATCACTAAATTTTATGCATACATTATTGTTAAATCAATTTTATCCTTACTTAGACGTTGTATTATGACCCCTTAAGACATTCCCTTCAGATATTATATTATGACCCCTTAAGACATTGTATTATGACCCCTTAAGACATCCCCTTAAGACATTGTATTATGTAGCCTTAAGAAATCCCCTTAAGAAGTAATATGACCCCTTAAGACATCTCCTTAAGACGTTGTATTATGACCCCTTAAGACATCCCCTTATGACATTGTATTATGACCCCTTAAGACATCCCCTTAAGACATTGTATTATGACCCCTTAAGAGATCCCCTTAAGACGTCATATTATGACCCCTTAAGATGTCCCCTTATTTGTTTTCAATGTACCTATTTGTTTTGACAACATATAAATTAGTATTGGATGCCATTATTTGTTTTGAAAGCTTATAAATTAGTATTGGATACCATTATTTATGTTGACAGCTTATAAAATAGTATTGGATGCCATTATTTGTTTTGATAGCTTATAAATTAGTGTTGGATGTTATTATTTATAGAATTTATTAATGTTTTTGTTCTCTAATCTTGTATGGTATTGTTTATTTCTTAAAATTTTATCTGTTCTGGTATATAAATGAATTTCTTTTGTTTGTAAATTATGATTTATTCACTAATTATTGATTGACGTAAATTGAATAAGTTTGTTGACAAATTATCGCTAATTATTGAATGTACATATCATGTATATCATGTATGAGATCACTAAATTTGTAAACTATAAATATTAAAATATCTTATTAATTTCAACTTTAATTTCATATTTATATTTAATTTCACATTAATTTCCTATATTAATATCTTGACTATGAACATAAAATGCATAAATGTAGATGTGTAAATTAAAATTTCAAACAATAATAAAGTCCATAATTTATGTAAATATAGTCAGTGCATGAAACCAATATATTAAGTGCATGAAATAAATTCCATTAGAGTACAACCCATGAACTAAAGTCCAATTAAGTACTCAAGAACCATGAAATATAAAGTCCAACAAAGTACATGATAAACCAGAAATATAGTCCATGAAATAAACAAATATAACCCACAAAAACATGTTTCTAGGTCATGTATTGTCTCTATAATCAAGAGACCTCTTCACGCCATGCAGACTATGCAGATGACCTGGAAAACTCTGTACAAGAGAAAGATGAAATCATATGTAAGACAATGAAAATAATTTAATAATAATTTAATTTATAATTCATCATAAAATTAAATTACCATCGTATCTAGGTCTGGATGCTCTAGTGCACCTGAAGCAACCTCTACATTCTCTGAATCAATCTACATAAAAAAGACAAAGAAAGTTGAAATTAGATGCACAAGTCTACAATTAAAAATGATTTAATTGAAATTAATTTATAATCTATCATATTTTAATCGTACCATATCCATAGGTTGTGCACCCTCTTCTCTAGGACCTGTTTGTACATGCTCAACTACAAGATGTATCTCATGCTATAAAAGAAAAAGAATTTAAAACATGTATTAGCTCAAATTATATATATATTTAATTTGAAATTTAAAATTAAATTTATATTCATAATATATAATTTATAATTGAATTTAAATATAATAAAAAAATTAAATTACCATTTGATCTAGAGCCTGGTTTGCATGTCCTCCTGGAGGTGTAACTATGTTTGGGTCAGGGCTGAAATTTGCACTAACAAAGTCCTACAAGATCAAAATTAAAGCATGTATAATTAAATTAGGTTTATATATATATATATATATATATATTCAATTTTGCACATTTTGTGTAGAAACTTTTTTAAACTTGAAAATCACAGGCCTCACGAGTAGTCACAACATCTAATGTTTGCCCGATGCCCATTCTCATTATGGTATCAACCTAGACATACATGTAGACATTTAATGCAAGCTTATAATATTTACAAGTGTACATGCACATTTCATATATAGTGAATTCAAAATTCATAATTGTAACTATATTAATGTAAGTTAAATAATGTACAATATAAATGTACTTGCCCCTTATCTATGATGCCCAATAGTGGAGGAGTGCTCAACAACCCCTCGGGTGGAATCGACATGGAAGCCGATTGACTCGCCTAAACCAGCATAAATATTTCAAACATATATGTTATTCAATTATAAATTTAAAACTCAAGTTAAAAATCATTTCATTTATAATTTAAAAAATTGAAATCAAAATACCCCATAAGGGTTTCTGAGTAGGACTAGAGTCGATGTATGTACTCGTGGAACGAATGATTGCCCCATTGTTACTATCGTATGTACACCAAACAGTTTGATTGTTAAAATGTATTGTAAACTTTTCTTTGATATATACATTCATCAAAAGTCTTATAAAATGAACGTGTAGATGCATATTTATACCTGTGTAGTAGTGTCCTCAGGATGTTGGTATGTTGTAAGAAACTCTACAAATGAACTGATGCGGCCAAATGAACCACCAGAATCTCCACATCCACCCGAACTAGGTGTGGCCTGATCAGGTCCATAGCATACTTGATGGAAACTATTACATACATGTGGGATGGGCCTCGACACTCTTGGAGTGGCACTCGAACCAACTCCATAAAACACTCCTACATCAACATCATCTCTATGCTCCCCACCTGCTATCATAGAAGCATGTTGATCAAGGTCTCCTATGAGTGTACTAAGGGAAAATACCATAGCTCGATGATGCACATGTGCAGGAATGGGAGGACCAGGAGTAGCAACAAGGGTTTTTGCATGCACGGGACATTGAGGATCAACCCTTGCCCCTAGCCTTTGTTATGGCATGCCACCACCAACACCCTAAAATGATTTAAAATCAAAATAATTGGGATTTTACCCCATAACAAACTCTACATACAATTTCCTCAAAAAATACAATGGGCACTCCCAATTAGAGTGTGGGGGACTATCAAAAACCATATACCATCGATCCCAAAAATGTGCACTCATTTGTGGATGTATGCACCACCTCATGCATATTCTAGATTTATTCAGAGGAATGGGTTGTCGAGTAACGAGGTCGAGAAAGTAGGGGGCTAGGTAGGCTTTCATTATTTTAAGGTCTAATATTTGTCTATAAGAGAGACCATCAACATAAAATTGTCTCATATGTTCTTTGTCTCGTCTATTCCTATCTAGATCAGAATCAATGGTCTTGAAGGCATCCACAATGTTTTGCATTGCAAATGGAAAAAATCTAACATGCGGTGGAATCAATGCTTGACTTTTTATAGCATTGATTTGATTTTGTATTGATGCAACTTGATCATTTATGTGTGCTCGCAAGCGAGCCTCATCAGATGCAACAAGTGTTGCAGGTGGCATATTAGGTGGAGGGGGAGGGGGAGGGGGAGGTGGAGATGGCTGAGGTGGTGGATTGATGATATCATCAATGTTAAAATCATTCGTGATATGAGATATAAGTGTGCCCCTACATTAAATTATACAAAATTAACATACAAACTTTTAAAATTACAAGAAATACTTAAATTTGAAATGCACATGCAAATTTGTTTAAATAGGATGTTCATACATATATTAAGATCATATAAAATTGAAATACACATATACATTGATTGAACTTGAGCATGTGCATACAAAATTCAAAATTTAACATGTACATACATTTAAAATAAAAAATACCGTGCATAATTTGCATCCATACATCACTAAACTAAACTATGTACATAGATACAAATTTAAAAATTTAACAACTATATGCAATTTTAATACATGTATACATACTAAACAATAAACTTGAAACATTCACAAAAAGCTCATTTTATGTCTAATGCATATATATATATATATTACAATATTACAATTTTCCATCAAGAGAAATCATGATATAGATCAATAGTCATAAAATATATACTATAAATTCATCATTATAAGTTCATAAATTCCACCAAATTCATAAATTCATGTCACTAAAAATATCCATCTAGAACCAAAATCATTAATTCAAGTCACTAAAAATATCCATCTAGAACCAAAATCATAAATTCACGTCATTAAAAATATCCATCCAACCAAATTTATAAATTCATCACACAAAATATCCATCTTTCACCAAATTCATAAATTCATAAATATTTAAGATCATTGTCTTAATTTAAAAACTATCATGGCTCTCTACTGCATCTCTTCATTTATTTGCATTTTCCTTTTCAGAATCAGAAGTTCTCCTCTCCTCTAGACAATATCGATGCTTATCTAAGATCCCATCCATAGTCCTAATAGCATCAACAATGGTTTGCATCCTAGATGGAATCATCCTCATAGGTGGTGCAACAAATTCTTCATTTTGAATAATGTTGATTTGATCTTGGATGGTTTTAACATTGGAATTGATTCATGCTTGCAAACGAGCACCATCAATTTCAGGTGGTGGAGTTGGGGGGTTATGAGGTGGAGTGGGTGGAGTGGGTGGAGGTGGAGGTGAAGGTGGTGGATATGGATGGCGCAGAAGTGGATTGTGAATATTATTGAATCGATCCATGTGATATCTAAGATATGAGTGAACATGCATTAGATTTGTAATTTCAAAATGTAAGATACATGTTTAGGAAATACCCTTAAATAATTCAATATAAATGGCCTAATTTAATACATATGATAAAATATGTAAGCCTCATTTATGTCTAAGGCATGTTACTTGAATGAAAATACAATTAACTATTAATATAGGACAATTTATGAATGTTATAGGGTTTATGGTTTACATTTTAAGATTTAGGTTTTAGGGTGATAGGATGGCTTAAGGGGATTTATGTAAGAAGGTCCTAGTAAAAAATGAAATGGATTTTAAGTGAATAAAATTTGGTGAAGATGCCCAAGGCAACCAAATTTCATTAAGGTCTGAGGCAACTTCACCAAATTTTATTCACATAAGCCATGTCATTTTGTCCTAGGAACTTACTAGACATAGATCCCCTTAAGCCGTCCTATCACCCTAAACCATAAATTAATCAACCTAGATCATGATTTATCTCATTCATATTATAATCTTTCATGATCTTATTATTGTTAAATTTGGTTTACGAAACTTAGGGTGAAGTTTTGGTGTCCCTTGGAATATAATGAACTTGCAAGTTAGTGAAGAACATTTTCTTGTGGAATAGTTGATTGAGATAGCTCTTGTTTCAACTAACCAACCTAGATCATGAAATATCATTCATATTATAATCTTGCACAATCTTATTATTGTTAAATTTGGTTGCCTTGGGCAACTTCACCAAATTTTAAAAACTTCTTTGATCCCATTAAGAAATGTCATATTAGGACCCTTTAAGACATTGATTTACGATTTAGGGTGATAGGATGGCTTAAGGGGATCTATGTCTAGTGAGGTCCTAGGACAAGATTACATGGCTCAAGTGAATAAAATTTGGTGACATTTCCCAAGGTAACCAAATCTCATTAAGGGCCTAGGAAAAAATGATGTCTTTAGCCCGTTTAGGGTTTAGAGTTTAGTGTTTAGTGTTTACGGTAATAGGATGGCTTAAGGGGATCTTTGTAGTAAGGTTCTATGACAAAATTACATGGCTTAAGGCAATCAAATTTGGTGGAGTTGCCTAAGGTAACAAAATTTGATTTTAAGGTCCTAAGACAAAATGAATGCTTTAGTGTTAAGGGTTTAGATTTTAGAGTTCAGGGCTTAGGGTTTAGCAAACTTAGGGTGAAGTTTGGGTGGCCCTTGGAATAATGGACTTGTAAGTTAGTGCCTAGTTTATGAATATTTTTTATTTTATGAATAGATTGACTATTTTTGTAATAGAAACACATAATTATGTATGATTAGGATTGAGTTTGATGCATATTTTAACTAGATATTTTTTTAATTGAATATAAGATTATTTTATTTAACATTTTTTTCATTAATATTAAACTCACTTAAATGAATTTTATGATATAAAATTATTTAATTTTGAATCAAGTATTTTATTTTAGATTGTTTGTAATTGAAAGAACCTAAAAGAACTTATAAAATTAAAAAAAATAGGTTATTTAGTGTCTAGGTAACTAGTGCAAAAATTGAGATTTTAGACTAAGAGAGATCAAAACATAAAATAGAAATTAATGTTGAATACTATATAACTAAATTTGCTAACTAATTTTGCAAACAAACATTGATAAAATTTATGTTCATTCTAACTATTCTTAAACCTATCAATATTTACCAACTAATGATAACTTCCTAATCCTATTATTTCAAGAACACAAGGAGAAAAAATAAACATTGAATTCCCAATCCTCACAAAATAAGGAAGTAATACAAGGTCTATTTTTATACCCTATTTTATATTCTCCACACTCCTTATTAAATATTGATAGAGTATTTTATCAAACTAAGGAGAATTTTCTTAAGAAAAGATGAAATACGAGCTTAAGGAAAATGATATCACAAGAAAGATAATAAAAAATGTGAAGGATGAGAAAATGGTGCAAGAAGGTGAGGAATCCCAAGGAGAAGAAAATGATCATGAAGACTCAATTATCATAAATTTGACTATGAAAGAGGTAGATATCTTAATGAATAAAATGGAAAGAAAGATTCACAAAGGCATACAAGATATCAATGTAAAAGAAACTATGCAAACTCTCATCCTCCAACAAACCTTGGGTTTAAGGAATCCATATAATTAACTACAATTTCCTTCTTAGGAAGATTATGCTCCTTATTTTGTCCCCACTTGGCTAGAATATAACATTCAAAATAGGAAAATAATCATTAAGCCACCAAAAAGGGATTTGTCTTAGATTGAAACTATGTTGTATAGCCTTAAAGAACCACTTGAAGAAACCAAGAACCTTATGCACCATATTTTTGAATTACGTAAAGGATCAAAATTTGTTGAGATTGATACCTCATTAATTGATTAAGGTAATAGTTAGCTAACCCTAGTAGATTATCAAATAAAGATTATTTTAATATAGGTAAGAAAACTATATAACACAATGGATGAAAGCTATAGTGTCTAATATTGTATCTAGGATGGGTAAGGATTGGTAGACCAAGCAAGAATTGAATTCAAACATGTCATATATTGAACATCTTGTCTTAATAAATTCATAAGACCCTCAAGTATGAAATTGATAGTTTTATCACTATATCTATCATAATTTCTCAACAATAAGACTCTACATTATATAGGATAAAATGTGTGGTAACCTCCATTAAGCAGTGGATGAAAGGATTGCATAAATATTTCTATAAAGTAATTAATAAGAGTATGGATATCCACAGTGGTCTTTGAAAACAAGACTAATAAATTATAAAGGATTTCAAGGATGATTTTTAAGATGAGATAACTAATCATTCTTATAGCCTTCCTCTAATTGAAATGATTTGCATGATGAAGTGTGACTTTAATTAAGGAAAACATATTGGAAACAAAGGATATATTAAAGTAGTTGAATGTTTAGCATGAATTTAAATGTGACGTTCCTTCCTACATAAGGACTTTTTTCTCTTATGAATTTTAGTGTTTTAATTTCACTTAAAAATCAATAACTCTTGGAATTTATTGAATCTAAAATCAAAAAAATAGAAACTAAAAAAAATTAAGTTTGAAGATGATATTGTTGTAATAGACCCTAGATGAAGCTAGATTTTCAATTTAGAGTGTGTTTTTATTTTTCTTTTATTTTTAGTGTGTTTTTATTTTTCTTTTATTTTTATTTCATCTTTTTAATAGGACTGATTATTCGACCTATAATTAATTAATAACATTCTATTTTCACAATCCATAATAGATCATTCAAGAGTTTTGGATTAACTGTGTGCTGATTTTTACATCAACGTTTTAGATCATACTCCATCATCCATCATCAAAGAGAGAATTCAATAAATATCTCTCTATCTGCTTATCATCCTGATGATGGATCATGGAGTATGATCTGAAACGTTGATGTAAAAATCAGCACACAGTTTATCCAGAAATCTTGAATGATCTATAATTAATTATCAAAATTCATATAAAAGATAGTTCTAAATAAAAATTCATATAGCAATACTGTACTCATTTCACAAAAAATGGAACGTTTTTCTAATCTAATTATAATTTAACATTCAAACTAAAGTTTAACATATCATTTTCTCCATACAATGCAAATGAAATTTAAAACATTTAACCAATGCAAATGAATTTTCTTGAGCTTGAATATTACGGTTTTCAAAATCAAAATGATTTGTTCGATTTCAATTTAGGGTTTTAACAAAAAAAATTGTTTCAATTCAATTCAGGGTTTCAATTTCTAAGCAATTAGGATTTTTAATGTAATTTTTTAGTTTCATTTCAAACTAGAGTTTTTAAATTCATTTTTTTTGCTTTGATTTGAATTCGAGATTTCAAAAAGCTTGATTGGGGTTTCTAAATGAAAAATTTTAATTCATTTCAATTTCTAGGGTTTTGAAATGCAATTTTTTTTGTTTCGTTTCAATTAGGGTTTTCAAATACATTTTTTTTTTTTCATCAAACAATTCAGGTTTCAAAAGCTAAATTTTGATTCTAAAATACAATTCTTTATTTTTTCATTTCTATTCAATATCTTCACAATTTGATGTATTTTTTAATCTATTTGTACAATTCCTCATTTCTACAATAATAGGAAATAAAATGCTTAAAACGTAAAAAAAATGAAATAAACATGCTAAAAATAATTAATTTATTGACAATTTCAATCTAGAATGAAAAATGCAAAAAAAGAGGGAGAGTACATGGTACCTGGGAGGTCTTTTGGGGTCGTTGTCACTCAGAAATCGGGATCTTGTGTGCGCTAGTAAAAATGAAGATTTGTTCATTTTTTTTAAATAATTACTATTACGAAATGGGATCCCAATTTGTAAAAAATGGGATCCCGATTTTTACAAATCGGGATCTTGTTTCGTAGTAATCAAGATCTCGTTCCCTATTGGTCGGTTTGGGACCCTCTAGCAAACGGGATCCCATTTTTTAAAAAGCAGGATCTCGTTTGTGATTTAGGCTCAGGATCCCGAACCGAAACAAGATCCTAATTTTTAAAAATCAAGATCCCGTGTTTGCTAAGCCGATTTCATTTTTTCGACTAAGGAAAAAACTTCCATGTTTCATGGACCCAACTTTTTGCATTCACCCACAAGCAATTTCCATTAATTGGAGCATTCATCAAATCATTTATCTACTAAACCCTATGTCTACCTATCCTCCTAAGCCTAATACATAGTGCTAGGGTTGCGTCAAACTTGGCCCTATCTCCATCCCCTGCTTCTGCAAACACCAAAAACATTAAGAACAACCTATTTACCTCCATTCTATCGATTATCAAATTTTTCCACCGGTCGAATGGGCTCTAATCCATGTTTTATTCAATCAAACCCTCAAAATTAGGGTTTCTTGGTTGTTTGTAGTAAAAAGGCCCTAACTCACTCCTAACTCAATGAAAATGAATGAAATAAATTGAAAAAGAGAGTTAACTCAATCCACCATCAAATACAATACAACTTAGCACATGTATAGGTCGTACGGAATCGTACAAACCTCTGTAGCAACAAGAAAATCAATTTAAAATGTAGAAAATAGAGTAAATTGATATTTTTGATCTCCAAAATATTGCCTCAAACATCCCAACGAATATTTAAACATTTCCCAGCCAAATCCAATGGTTCCAAACTATTTTTTAAACATTTGACCATTCAACTTCCACATAAGACCAAAAAATGCAAAAGTTACTTGACCAACTTTGCAACTTTTTGCAAATCTTAACAACTTGACTCAAAACCGACCCCACATGACTTAACACATGAAACATGGTATAAATAGACCTTATTACAAACAAAATTGACTAACCAATCCAAAAACCCAACATTTACATCTTTTCAACACATGGGTGCCCTTGCACCATACTCCCGGACAAAAAAAAATCAAGTTCCACTTGAGAATAGATCTTCAACTGTTGCACCATGCTTTTTGATGTCTTCATTTGTCATCCAAGTGGAATCCTCCATATGAAGACCTTTCCACTTCACCAAGTACTCATAGTACACCTTATGTCAGCTTGTTCTTTAGGTTTCTTTTGTATCCAATATGTACTTTAGCTTCAATGGTTGACTTGGTGGAAAATATTTGACCCAATCTTCATCTGGAACTTTTGATGTACCTACACTTGTACCTACAATCACAACCCCTTTATAAGGGTATAGGTCAAAAACAATATAAATTGGAGAGATAGAAACTCAAGAGGGAGTTCTATCTCATAGGTATTTGCTCCAAATTTAGGGACCACCCTACATGGCCCTTAGAAACATATCAAATTTGCAGATATGGATGTTTTGTAATAGCACCCTCAACTTTGGACTATTACGCTCCTATTAGGCCTAACTAGGCTTGAATAACAAAGCACCAATAGGTTTTACACTCTCCAAACTTCAATTCTTCTTTCTAAAGTTTTCAACATGCTATATGGGATCTATACAAGCAATTTCCATCAATTAGAACATTCACAAAATCACTTATCTACTAAACCTTATGTCTACCTATCCTCCTAAGCCTAATACATAATGATATTAGGCTAGGGTTGCATCAAACTTGGCCCTATCTCCATCCCTTGCTTCTAAAAACACCAAAAACATTAAGAACAACCTATCCACTTCCATTCCACCAATTATCAAATTTTTCCACTAGTGGATTGGGCTCTAATTCATGTTTTCTTCAATCAAACCCTCAAAACTAGGGTTTCCTGGTTAATTGTAGTTAAAAGGCCCTATCTCATTCCCAACTCAATGAAAATTAATGAAATCAATTTCAAAAGAGATTTAACTCAGTCCACCATCAAATCCAATACAACTTAGCACATGTTCAAGCTATATGAAATTGTACAAACCTCTATAGCAGCAATAAACTCAATTAAAAATGCATAAAACAAAGTATATTGATATTTTTTGATCTCCAAAACATCTCCAAAGGATTTCCCCAAACATCCAAAGGAATATTTAAACATTTCACATCCAAAACCAATGATTCCAAACTATCTTTTAAACATCTGACCGTTCAACTTCCACATAAGACCAAAAATGCAAAAGTTGCTTGAGCAACATTGTAACTTCTTACAAATCTTTATAACTTGACTCAAAACCAACCCCACATGACTTAACACATGAAACATGGTCTAAATAGACCTTATTACAAACAAAATTGACTAACCAATCCAAAAACCCAACATTTACATCTTTTCAACACATGGGTGCCCCTGCACCATAAAAATAAGGTTAGGATTTTGAGAAATAAAATAAAAATAACTAGCCAAATTTGCACTTGGTTTTTATTCCTTTACTATAGAAAAATTTAATTAAATTTAATACTTGTAATGTAGTGATCCATATTACACCTAATCACCAACAATATAGATGCAAGATTATAAGGAATTTTATGAAAATTGGAAAAAGAGGTGTAAAACTTCTATATTACACATATAGATTTTACACATTACTTCATAATGTCACCATTAATTATATGAATTGTTAATGACTTTCATAAAAATTCACTAAATAATCTAAATTCAAAAACAAAACAAAATACCAAAATACATCACCACCAAGGTAGAGATCAATTATAAGAACCAAGCATTATCTTTATTGATTGACAAATGATATGTACATTAAAAAATTTGCAAGATGACCACACTAAAAATTCATTAGTCCTTAACTCCTTCCGAAAATTTCCAACCTTTTTAATGTGTTTAAAACTTAAATATACACCTACCTTGGGCACCCAAACCTAAATCTTCTAAAGGTAGTCGACTTAGATCCTAAATTGATTCTTGGCCCAAAATCTACAAGTTATAACTTATTTTCTAATTCATAGGCCCTAAATTATATGTTTTTATTATTATTGGGACTCAAAAATTACCATAAAAACACACTTCCAAATTTAGATTATTTTATTACAAAATTTTAGAGAATAAAAAATGAAGAAGAAGAAGAAGAGCACCCAACTCATCACTATCTTGATACCATTCTTGGTTTCATAGTTGTCACTTCTACTCTAGGAATTGACCTTCAATTATTTGATGTCTCTAGGATAAAATTGATATTGGGAGCCCCAAAATATTAGACATGAACCATTTTTTAGAAGAGGGTATTCTTGATTTTCTCCACTACTTTCTTCATTTCTAGGAACCATGCCTAGAAGACATTAAGATTTCTCTTTATCCTCATTCATTCATCAATCACTTTTACTATCAAGTGTTTATTTATTAGGGTGGATATATCCTTGATAATTATAGTAGCAAGGTGGACCTTATTAGACTAATCCAAAAAGGTGCAATGGATGGCCCTAATAAAGTTCTCATTTTTCAATTACTACATCAATAGTTTCCTTGTACTTAGAAAAATATCTTCTTGCAAGTTCATTCTACACTTTCATCTATCACTTGGTAACCTTGAGTCATTCAAGTGTAATTCTAGGTTAATAGATGTCAATAATAATATGCTTATTCTATAGGTCTATAAATGATACCCTAGCCATTTGTTATAAAATTGGTGGGTTATCCTCCAATGTGATGAGCTCCTTGTCAAGAGTTTCTTTAAACTCAACCATCAGATTGGCTTCATCCCTCACTTTTTGGTAGTACTATATGGCCTCATAGGTCAATATACTTCCTTAGGACTATAAGGAATCTCTCAAAGACAAAGTGGTATTGACTACTTCTACTATGTCTCTCCTCTACTTTCCTTTGTCTATTACAATTAAGCAGGTAGGGTGGGTGTATTTGTGTTCATAAGAACCACAAGATATTCAATATAGAAAGATAAGTCACCAACCTAGGTCTTGAGATCTTATTTTAATGATCCAAGATGGTTGAAATAGAAATTAAATATGAATGTCAAAAAGAAAGCACCTTATATTAGGTTACTACATTTAAACCATTATCCATAACACATTGGTCTAACCTACAAATGTGTATATATACATGGGTCACTTTATCCTTCCTTAAACCTTGGATGTTACTATAACACACTTTTCTTTCTCCCTTGTACATTCCTAACTACATGTAATAATCAATATATTCTTTTAATGTTCATAATATACCTTCTAATTGTGGTGATAAATGGATATGGAAATTGCTAAGAGTAGAAGTGTATGAGACAACTTAGTGTTGATAAAATGTGTCTCAACCTTGCAATTACATAAGGTAATATTGTTACATAAGGTACTATTCAGTCGATCACAACCGGGGGTGTGGGGGGGATCCCTCACCCATGAGGGGTCTGGGGGGATCATCCCCACGACTAGGGTCCAGGGGAAAAGAGCCCTAGCAAGGGCTTAGGGGCCGCACCCCCGAAAGGAAAATTTTAATTATATTTTATTATTGTAAATCTAGACCATTCATCATTATGTCTCATATCCAACAGTCAATATTTTATTAGCTTGACTTGCCCTAGAAGGCAACCCTATTTTATGAGGGCATTGTATTATAGTTGTGTATTGCAATATATTTTGAGAGTTTGATAGTGGTTGTGTTGCCTCTAGATCTCTGAGTGGTGATACTCCTGTGAGAAGCTTTCTCTACAAGTATATTGTAATATTTGTGATTTCTTAATAATATATTGGAAAAAATTTAGAGTGTGCAGTTTTTTTTCCGAAAGGGTTTTCCCCATGTAAATCATTATGTTGTGGTTTGCATGATATTTGTGTTTATTTTTGTTTAATTTTTTGTAACTGTTAAAGATCTATGGAAGTTTTGCATTTTTCTCCTCTTAATATTAGTGTAGGAAGTTGTTTCGCTACCTTAGCTTCCTTACAAGTGGTATCACAGCCTGATCACCTTTGGTTTCAGTTGTGGGTTGTTGGGTTTTTTGAACTAATCTAGATTTGAGTGGGAGCTTGTGCAAAAGAAACTTTGTGATCTTGTTGCAAGAATTTTCAAATGGAAATTTCATTGAGGATAATAGAGGTGGATAAATTTTTTGGAAATAATTTTGAAATGTGGAAGCTGAAGATGGGGGATTTGTTGATAGATTGATATCTATGGGATGTTGTTGATGAGAATGTTTCAAGGCCTATAGATTCTACTCAATTTTCTCAATACGATGTTATGGAACATAAAGCCAAGGGTCTAATCAGATTGTGCTTGGAGGACTCTATTTAATCAATGTCCGTGAAGAAAGCTCTACACATAAACTATGGAAGAATCTTGGTGATATGTATCAAGCCAAAACTTTAGTAAACAATATTTTCTTGAGGAAGAAATTATATTCCTTGAGAATGGAAGAGGGTGAAAAAATTACAAACCACTTGGAAGCATTCAATATGTTGGTGGCTCAGTTGGTGTCAGTTGGTATCAAAATGGATGAGGAAGAGAAATGTTAGATCCTACTTTGTTCTTTGTCTGATTCGTGGGATTCTCTTGTTATGGCTATTGGGAGTACTTCTGTTATATTGAAGATTGAAGATGTGGCAGGTTCATTTCTTTTTGAAGAGATGAGGAGGAAGGTATCCATCAGTGCAAAGAAGTCCCTAAATGTTTGTGGAAGACCTAAGGAAAAAGGAAAGAATTATGAGAAGCGTGAAAAATCCAATTCCAAGGGGAGATCTAAGTCTCCTGGAAAGTCCAAAGTTATTTGTTGGAATTGTGGTAATGTTGGACATGTTTGTAAGGACTACAAAGAAAAAAATAAGAAGAAAAAGAATAAATTTGATTCTAATTTCAAGTCTAAGAAGGAAGATGGTGACACATTCATTGCATCTTTGGAAACTCGTGTAGGTAATAATGCATGGTTAATTGACTCAGGTGCATCTTTTGATATGACCTTTAATAGAGATTGGTTTTTTGAATATGAAGAATTTGATGGAGGTAAGGTGTACTTGGGTGATGATTCTCATTTACACATTGTTGGTCATGGTAACATTAAAATTAGGTTTGTTGATGGTAAAATAAAAAAGGATTAACAGGTGTGTTGCATATCCTCAGTTTAGCATGAAATTTTTAATCTATGAGAAAACTAATAGATGCAAGTGTGTAGGTATTATTTTCTAATGCAGAATGCAATATGGTCAAAGGTGCTAGTGTGATTGATAGAGGTTTCATACATGGTACATTGTATAAGCTTGATGCATGCATTGTTGAGTACAATAGTACTTTTGTGAAAATAAAGTTTGTGGAAGAAGTGAGGGTTTCACCTTCAGCAGATGGTCATGGCTTTTGCGTACCCAAGGGTGCTCTTTCTTATGAATCAAAATTACCTACAGAGAAAACTATGTTATGGCACTAGAGACTTAGCCAAATTGGAGAAAAGGATCTAAGGACCTTGAAAAATAAAAACCTTGTTGAAGGTATGTCTGATTGTAATCTTGAATTTGATTTTTGTGAGCATTTCATTTATGGAAAACAAAACCGCGTTCAATTTTTCTCGAGTTCTCATAAATCTTGTGGTGTATTGGATCTTATTCATTTTTATGGGTTTGGTCCTATAGATGTTCCTTCAATTCGTAAATCCACATATTATGTATCATTTATTGATGATTATGGTAGAAGGGCATGGTTATACTTTCTATAGAGTAAATCTGAAGTTTTCAGTTGATTTAAATAATTTAAAGCAATGGTTGAGTTGTAGACTAGAAAGAAAATAAAATGTTTAAGGACTGATAATGGCGGTGAATTTTTCTCTAATGATTTTGATAGATTTTATAAATATTGTGGTATTCATAGACAGAAGAAAATTATGTATTCTCCATAATAGAATGGAGTTGCAGAAAGAATGAACATGACACTAATGGAGAAGGCTAGGAGTATTTTGAGTGGTACTGGTCTAGAATAAAGGTTTTGGGCTGAATTTTTTGTCACTTCTTGTTACTTGATTAACAGGTTTCCTACATCAGCTCTTGTTGATAAGATGCCTAGAGGCATGGTCAAGTTGCAAGCCTTCATTAAGAAATATTAGAGTTTTTGGTGTGAAAGGATACAAGCTTTGGGATCCTATTGCACATAAGGTAATACATAGTAGAAGTGTTATTTTAGAGAAACTAAGCCTTCTTTTATTACATTGCAGCTAGAACAAAGTAAACAGGAAGATGTGATTCAATTTCCTTCTACAGTTGAGAAAGATGAATCAAGGCCCATGAATAGATAAGAAGTAGAGGAGAGATCAATAAGTTCTGAATCTTCAGAATAGGAGAAAGAACCTCCAAGTCAGCTTGTTCGTAGGTCTACAAGGAATAGACAACCACCTGAAAGGTATTCACTTGATGATTGGAGATATATTTTTTCTTTGAATACGAACATGGATGAACCCAGATCAGTAGAAGAGGAATGAATGATGAAGAATCTTGGAAGATTATTATGGATGAAGAAATGAAAGATTTAAAAATGAATGATACATGGGATCTTGTACCATTTCCTAAAGGATGAAAACCTATTGGTTGCAAATGGGTGTTCAAGAAAAAGATTGGTCCAAATGGAAGTATTGAGAAATATAAAGCAAGGGTGGTTGCAAAAGGTGATGCAGAGTGGTGGTAACCCAAGATACAAATTGACACAACTTCTCTCAAATATGTCAACCAAGACATCAACCTTCAATTGACTCAACTACCCAACACAATCTGATCACAAAAAAGACCTATCTCAACATCATTTAGGCATCCACTTAGACCCTAATACAATATTCCAATTAGACTTTACAAGGTTCATTAGGCCAACACTAGGTTTCATTAGACTGCCCTGCTCAAAAGGCTACAAGATTAGCCCTCTTTTCCAAAAAAAGTACCCTCTGATCCTTTTTTTTAATAGAGACTCTTTGGACAGAGTTTTATTACGATGCAAAACCACCAATTCACCCTTCAAAACTCAGACAACCAACCTCTAGACTGTAATTTCACAATACACTCCTTTTACATGTAAAAACCTAGGGTTTCTTTTGAATTCACATTTCCCAGGCTACTCAAACTCACCCAATGCACCAAGCACATTCAACATGGTCTACATAGACCCATCAAACCTTCACAAGAACCTTTCCACAAACAAATAGACAAATTCTACATCAAAAACCTTCATTTTTACAAGGAAAGTAATTATTGCCAGCCCTAGGGCTTCACCCACATTACACAACTCACTTCACTTCATCTCAAAAATACAAGAAAACACATTATACCCTCCTGGCATGCCATTCCACTGAGTGACAGATCGAAATAGTAAGTGGAATGGCTTAATACATGATGGAAACTTCAAACTATGCCTTCACTGGCCTTACACAGGCATACTACAGAAACTAATAAGAATTCCCTCCAAATTGATTGTTAACCCTTCATAATGGTTTCAAAAGAAATTTACTTCCATTACCTACATAACACAAAATAGTTTAGAGAATTTTTATTACAAGTATGACCTGTTCAGTATAAGAAGAACACAGAAATATCAAAAATAATACAAGAAATCAAAGATTTATCAGAAGAAAAACATTGATTTATTCAGGGAGATCACAATATCAAAAACATCACACCTCTTCGAGCCCTTTGAGAGGCCTTTAAAGACATTTACAATTCAAATTCCAATGGTCTAACTCCCTTAATTTACTTTTGAAATTTTGTCCCTACATATTCCCCAAATTTGCACTCTGGTAATATTTTCTTGATTGACAAATATTGTACTTTAAGTAACTTTTGACACATCACCCTAAATAACTAAAAATCTATCCAATTACATAAAGACTGGTCTTTTAGACCTTATTTATCATAAAAAGACAAAAACACCCAAATTCTAATTCACCACCTAAAAAGCTCCATAAAAGACCCAATTTGGACAATAGGGTGTATGTGCTCCTGCACCAAAAGGTTACTCTCAAGTTGAGGGTGTTGATTATGGTGAGATATTTTCTCCTATTGCAAAAATGAAATTCATTAGATTTTTTCTTTTTACTATTGTTTCTTATGATTTAGAGGTTGAGAAAATGGATGTGAAAACTGATTTCCTCCATGGTGACTTGGAGGAGGATATTTATATGACATAGCAAGAGAACTACGTGGTGAAAGGTAAAAGTAAATTGGTTTGCAAATTGAAGATATTTGTGTATGGTTTAAAACAGAGTCCTAAGATATGGTACCATATTTTTGATACATATGTGTTGAGTTTGGGATTTGAGTGTTCTAAATCAAATTATTGTGTTTATTATAAAACTGATGGTGATCGTTTCCTATTTATTGCATTATATGTTGATAATATGTTATTCAATGGTAAAGGGAAAGGTATTATTTCAAAACTGAAATCTCAACTTGTTGTTAAGTTTGAAATGAAAGATATTGGTGAGCTAAACACATTCTTGGGATGGAAATTAGAAGAGATAGAGTGAATTGAAAGATATAGCTTGACCAAAGTAAGTATGTCAATTCAATTTTATAGAGGTTTGATATGCAAGATTGTAGACCATTATGTGTTCCTATTTCAACTGGAACAAAGTTATCTATTTCAAATTGTCCACCATCCCCATCAGAGATGGAAGGCATGAGAAAATTGCCTTACCAAAGTGTAGTTGGAATTTTGATGTATGTTATGGTTTATACTAGATTAGACATTACCAAAGTAGTGGGAGTTCTTTCCAGATATATGTCTAATCTTGGTAGAGTTCATTGGGATGAAATTAAAAGAGTCTTCAAATATCTGCTCAATACCTCATATTATTCCTTATGTTATCACAGTAATATGAGTGAAGATGATATTTCCCTTGATATTCATGGTTATGTGGATTCAGACTAGGCAGGTGATGTTGATAGAAGAAAATCCACCAATGCTTATGTGTTTACTTTATTTTGTGGTGCAATTAGTTGGATGATTAAGCAACAGGTTGTGGTTACTTTGTCCACTACTAAAGTAGAGTATATGACAACTACTCATGCTTGTAAAGAAGCCATTTGTCTTGAGAGACTATGTTCAGATATTGGAATAAAACAAGGTGTAGTGACAATTTATTGTGATAGTTAAAGTGTGATATGTTTAGCCAAGAACCCGACATTTCATGCTAGGACCACTTGCACATTTATGTTGTAGTATCATTTTGTTAGGGATATGGTCAAAGATGGAAGGGTGAAGTTGGTTAAGGTAGAGACTTTGATGAATGATGTTGGTTCTTTAACTAAGCATGTGAGCATAGAGAAGTTCAAATCGTATTTAAAGACTATGGGCCTTTCGGCCCCTAGCAATTAAGAGATGATGATGACTCCCTTTCATTTTCATTGCAAGGTGTTCGATAAGTGGGAGATTTGTTGAGAAAGTGTGTCTCAACCTTGCAATTACATAAGGTACTATTGTTACATAAGGCACTATTGATACACAAGGTACTATTTAGCCGATGACGATGGGGGGTGTGGGGGTCTGAAGGGATCATCTCCCCAGTTGGGGTCCAGAGGAAGCACCCCTTAAATGAAAATTTTATTTATATTTTATTATTGTAAATCTGGATCGTTCATCATTATGTCTCATATCCGACAACCAATATTTTACTAGCTTGACCTGCCCTAGAATGCAACCCTATTTTAGGATGGCATTACATTATAGTTGTGTATTGCGATGTTTTCTGGGAGTTTGATAGTGGTTGTGTTGCCTCTGGATCTTTGAATAATATATTGGGTGGCTTTTGGAGTGTGGGGTTTATCTCCCAAAAGGGTTTTCCCCACATAAATCATTGTGTTGTGGTATGCATGATATTTTTGTTTATTTGTGTTAAATTTTTTGTAACTATTAAATATCTGTAAAAAAATTACATTTTTCTCCTCTCAAGATTAGTGTAGGAACTTGTTCCACTACCTTAGCTTCCTTATGAAGGGAAAACAGAGATGGATCTAATGACCCAACAGTGTAGAATACATTCCCTTAACACTAATACAATAGAGGAGAATAGAAAAACAACAAGTTCTAATAGCTTCTATAACTACTGAGGTGAATGCATACAAAATAAAAGAGATAACAGAATATTAAGCATCCACAGATGACGTAGTATTTATGTGGGAAAACCTTTTCAGGTAAAAAACCCACCACACCAAGCAAGAACAATTGTATTACAGTAATAAAAAATTACATACAATATCAGCCCTTACTCTTTGATCAGCTCACAGCAGCTCTAAAGTTAAAACTTTCACAGTTACAATACTTTTTTTCAAAGTATACAATGAAAAACTATCTCAAACTTACATCGACTTGCTCTCAACTTGTACATCTTCGTCAACCTCACATTGACTGTACAAGTCTTCATCGCATTTACACTATCAACCAATCCCATGGCTTCAAGTTCATGCATCCAACTTCCAGTATGTCATTGATCTTCACTGATTGCATTGAGCCACCCAGCAATAACTTCACCACCCAAATCAGGTTCCTGTCATCAGCTGAAATCGGCCTACAATTACCACCTTTACTATATTGGCCTTTAGCCAATCAAACTATTGTCAAACTGCCACATGTCCTTTTTCCATTCCTGGTTGCTCTAAAATTTTGGTCCAACACGATTGACCGAGCTCCGAGCTCATCCAATCTCTTACCAAGCCACTGCTGAGTCCGACCAACCCGACCGCAATATAGCAGTGAGCTCATTCGAACTCACCCTACCACTCCACTGAGCTCCAGCATTAACCTTCCTGTGCTACCACAGCGATTGACATCCCTTACCGCAGTATGGCAGTAAACAGTCTAGGGGACCGCTAGCAATCAAACCATGCTACCGTGGAGGCCTCCAGACCACCCCGTGGTAGGGCGGTGACCGTTGGCCAGACTGTTGGTGGTCTTACCGGAGCCACCGCGATGAGCAAGCTCACTATCTGTGGTGGAGCGGTAACCACCAAGCCCATCGCTAGCGGTCTCACTGCGGAAACTGTGGTGAGAGGGACCTCTGTCAATGATATGGCAGTAACCATCGAGCTAAGCGTTGCCAGTCTCACCACGGACACCGCAATGAGAGGGACCACTGCTAGCGGTATGGTGGTAACCGCCGAGCCAGGCCACTAGCGGCCTTACCATTCCACCGCAGTGAGAGAGCTCACCACGTGCGGTAAGGCGGTAACCACCAAGCTTGTCACCACAGTACCACCAAGGCCAAGCCAAACAGCCGCAGTAAAGCGGTAAAGGCTGAAATAAGCCAGGCATGGTATGGCGGTAAAGGAAGAAACACCAAAAAAAATTGCCAAGTCTTTTAAACTAGAGGCACAAGGCTAGAATTTGATACATACTTTCTCAACAAGCTCCCACTTGGCGAACACTTCCAGCATCCTCCAGACTTCGAAAAAATTGATGACGGTCATAGGCCCCAAGGCCCAATGATTCTACGCACCATCTAAACTTGTATGTGCTCATCGTCTTTTTCAAAGCATCTGCAACATTCTTCAAAGTGTCGACCTTTTCAAGATAGACTCTTCCATCTTCCACCATGTCCCTCAAAAATTGAAACTACACATCAATGTGCTTCATCCTGGCATGGAAAGTTAGGTTCTTTGCCAAACAAATGGCACTTTGACTGTCACAGTAAATAGTGATCTGCCCTACATTAAAACCAATGTCTGAACACAAACACCTCAGCCAAACTGCTTCCTTGTAGGCATGAGTTGTATCCATGTACTCTACCTTTGTCATGGATAAAGCAACTACATCCTATCGCTTGCTCATCCAACTGATTGCTCCACCATTAAGCATGAATGTATATCCACTAGTGGATCTATTATTGTCAATGTCCCCTGCCCAATCAGAATCAACATATCCCTCAATGCTAAGAGACCTCTGTAATGCAACCAAACTACCATGGTAACACAAAGCATAATCTCAAGTCCCCTTCAAATACCTGAATACTCTCTTCACAGCATCCCAATGTGATCTTCCCGGATTTTTCATAAAATGGCTTAGAACTCCCACTGCTTGGGCAATGTCTGGTCTTGTACAAACCATTGTATACATCAAATTGCCAATAGTACTTGCATAGGGCACACTAGTCATGTTCTCCATCTTAGTATCAGATTTTGGACAATATTCAACAGATAGTTTCAATCCCTACATGACTGGAACAACTAACTGCTTGCAGTCATTCATACCAAATCTCTCGAGAATGGTGTTTACATACTTACTCTAACTTACCCAAAGCTTTTTGCTTATTTTGTCCCTAGTTATCTCCATTCCCAGAATATACCTAGCTGCACCAAGATCTTTCATTTTGAACTTTGTAAACATCTAAGATTTAAGATCAGAAATCATAGTCTTGCTATTTCCTATGAATAACATATCATCCACATACAGTGTAATAACAAACACATGATCATTTTCAGATTTATGATAAACAAAATGATCATATTTTAATCTTACAAATCCCATAGACAACACAAATGTGTCAAATTTCTAGTACCACATTCTAGGAGACTGCTTCAAACCATACAGAGATTTATTTAACTTGCATACCAGATTTTGTTTACCTTTCACAATGAAATGCTCAAGCTGGGACATATAAATTTCTTCCTCTAGCTCACCATGGAGAAACGTTGTCTTCACATCCATCTTCTCAATTTCAAAGTCATACACATCTACCAATGACAACAAAAATTTGATGGATGTCATCTTTGCTACAGGGGAAAAAATATCTCCATAATCAATTCCCTCAATCTGGGAAAATCCCTTTGCAACCAGTCATACCTTATACTTCTCAACACTACCATCAATACCTATCTTCTTTTTGAATATCCACTTGTAGCCAACAGGCTTTTTCCCTTTAGGCAGTGGTACCAAATCCTAGGTTTCATTCTTCTTCAATGAATCCATTTCTTCATTCATGGCTTCCAGCCAAGAATTCGAATCAGACATGTTGATTGCTTCTTTTACAGTCTTAGGCTCATCAGTGCTAGTAATTAAGGCATAGGCACAGTTCGAATCTAATAATGAGAAACCATACCTTTCAGGTTGTCATTTTTCTCATGTAGATCTCCTTACAGGATGAGGTTGTGGTTCTTCATCATCAGAACTTTCAGAGCTGCTTGAACTCTCCTCAGTCTCAGGTACACCATGCAGCTCTTCCCTTTCTGGAGTTTGGGGAATCTCAACTGCATCCTTCTTCTTGTAACTCTAATATGTCTCAAGTTGTTGATCACTTATTGAAGGTTTTAGCTCATGAAATATCATGCTTCTGTTGTACAAAACCTTCTCAGTAACAGGGTTCCAAAGCTTGTATCCCTTCACACCAACTCCATAGCCGATGAGAATACACTTGATAGCCTTGTTATCCAATTTTGATCTTTTCTCATTTGGCACATAAACATATGCTTCACAGCCAAAGACACTAACTGCCTCAGAGAGAGCTTCTTACCAGACCATGCTTCCAAAGGCGTCTTATCAACAAGAGCATAGCAAGGAGATCGGTTTACCAAATAACATGTTGTAGCCACAGTCTCATCCCATTTCTTCTTCTCTAGACCAGCACCGCTCAACATACTCCTTATCTTTTCCATCAGCGTCTTGTTCAACCTTTCAGCAGCTCCATTCTGCTATGGAGTATACGGCATTGTCTTATGCCTTTTAATTCCATGATTTGTACAATACCTTTCAAAATATGCAGAACAAAACTCACCACCATTGTCTATCCTCAAACATTTAATTTTCCTTCCAGTCTAATTCTCTACCAAAGATTTAAATTCTTTAAACTGAATGAATACTTCTGATTTACTTTTAAGAAAGTATACAGATTCCCTTCTCGAAGAGTCATCAATAAAAGAAACATAATATCTAGACTTTGATAATGAAGGAACATTAACTGGACCAAACACATCAGAATGAACATAATCCAATATGCCAAAAGATTTATGAGGACTAGAGTCAAATGAAACACGGTGTTGTTTACCATAGATACAATGTTCACAGAAATCAAACTCAAGGTTACAATCATCTATCCCTTCTACAATATTTTTATTCTTCAAGGTTTTTAAAGCTTTCTCACCTATGTGACCAAGTCTATGATGTCACAGCATAGTCTTCTCTGTTGGGAGTTTTTTCTCCAAAGCATTTGCAGACAAAGAAGTGTCTTCATCTTTCTCTACAGGGACTGATTTACATGTCTCTACAAAGGCATTGTTACATTGAACAGGATGTGCATCAAGCTTATACAGAGTGCCAGTACGAACATCCTTAGCTAGCACCATTGCACCTCTAGCCATTTTACATCCTTTACTTGAGAAAGAAACTTCTACACCAACATCATTTAACTTACTGACAGAGAGAAGATTTCAAGCCAAACTTGGTATATGCAGTACGCCACCGATACCTTTTACTCTCCTGTCAGGAAACTGAATTTTGGCTCTTCCTCTACCAACTATCTCCAGTGTTGAATAACTTGCCAAGTACACCTTTCCACCGTCATACTTCTCATATTTAGAGAACCATTCTCTATTGGATGTCATGTGAAAGGATGCACTTGAGTCAACTAGCCAGATATCATCTAATGCCTGAGTTGTCAAGGTTGGTGCAATGAAGGCGTCTGCATCACTTTAAGAAGATTCATTTTCATAAGCATTCTTCTTCTCCTCCTCCTTACAATCCTTCCGGATATGACCAGGTTGCCCACATTTCCAACATCTCACCTTGAAATTTTTACCAAGAGACTTTGATCTCCCTACATATTTAGATTTTGACTTCTTGTCCTTCTTCTTGCCTTTCTCCTTTGGTCTACCTCAAACAACAAGAGCCTCTTTGGCCATCTCAGAAGACTTCCTTCGCATTTCTTCAAACAGAAGCGAAGCAATCACGTCATCCATATTGAATGCAGTGGTTGTGCTTCCAATAGCCATCACCAGATGATCCCAACTAGCAGGCAACAAACACAACAGGAGCATGCAACGATCCTCCTCCTCAGTCTTTACACCTACAAATGCCAGCTGAGTAACACTCATATTAAATGAGTTCAGATGGTCTGCAACAGATGCACCTTCTTCCATTTTCAAGGAGTACAACTTCTTCCTCGGAAATAACTTATTTACCAGAGACTTTTCTTGATAAATATCACCAAGTTTCTTCCACAATGAAGATGCAGATGTCTCCTCATGGACGTTCAGGAGTATAGAATTGGCTAGACTCAATCTTATCAGACCTCTTTCTTTTCTATTAGCAAGGTCCCAATCCCCTTGTGTCATACCTTGTGGCATAGTTCCAGACACTGCTATCCAGAGGTCTCTATCCACTAGCAAGTCTTTCATTTTGAGTTTCCATAGCTCAAAGTTGTTGCCATTAAACTTTTCAATATCTACTCTACCTAATGTACTCGCCATCTCAAACATAAAAAAGTTTTAACAATGCAAGACTCCCACTGAAACAGTATTAGCACAAAAAAATGACCTTTTCTCTCAAGGATAACACAACTAGCTGGGCTCTGATACCACTTGAAGGGAAAACAGGGATGGATCTAATGACCCAACAGTGTGGAATACATTCCCTTGGCACTAATACAATAGAGGAGAATAGAAAAAAAAACAAGTTCTAAGAGCTTCTAAAACTACTGAGGTGAATACATACAGAATAAAAGAGATAACTGAATATTAAACATCCATAGATGATGTAGTATTTACATGGGAAAACCTTTTCAGTTAAAAAACCCACCACACCAAGCAAGATCAATTTTATTACAGTAATAAACAATTACATACAATATCAGTCCTTACTCTCTAATCAGCTCATAGTAGCTCTCAAGTTAAAACTCTCACAGTTACAATACTTTTTTTCAAAGTATACAATGAAAAACTATCTCAAACTTACATCAACTTGCTCTCAACTTGTACATATTTGTCAACCTCACATTGACTGTACAAGTCTTCATCACATTTACACTATCAACCAATCCCACGACTTCAGGTTCATGCATCCAACGTCCAGTACGCCATTGATCTTCACTAATTGCATCGAGCCACCTAGCAATAACTTCACCACCCAAATCGAGTTCCTGTCATCAGCTGAAATCGACCTACAATTACTTCTTTTACTATATTGGCTTTTGGCCAATCAAACTGTTGTCAAACTGCCACGTGTCCTTTTTCCATTCGCTAGTCGCTCTGACATTCTGGTCCAACTCAGTTGACCGAGCTCCGAACTCATCCGAGCTCTTACCACGCTACTGCCAATTCTGATCGACCCAGCCGCGGTATAGCGATGAGCTCATCTGAGCTCACCCTACCACTCCACCGAGCTCCAGCCTTAACCTTCTCGTGCTCTCGTAGCGACTGACATCCCTTACCACAATATGGTGGTAAACAATCTAGGGGACCACTAGCAGTCAAACCGCACGACCGCGGAGGCCACCAGGCCACCCCACGGTAGGGCGGTGATCATCGGCCAGACCGCTAGCGGTCTTACCACAACCACCATGGTGAGCAATCTCACCATATGCAATGGAGTGGTAACCGCCAAGCCCACTGCTAGCGATCTCACTGCAGACACCGCAATGAGAGGGACCTCTGTCAGCAATATGGTGGTAACCATCGGGCTCACCACTGGCGGTCTCACTGTGGACACCGTGGTGAGAGGGACTACTATCAACGGTATGGCGGTAACCACCGATCTAGGCTACTAGCGGCCTTACTGTGCCACCCTAGTAACCACCAGGCCTGTCACCGCGGTACCGCCAAGGCGAAGCCAAACAATTGCGATAAAGCGGTAAATTCTGAAATAAGCCAGGCGTGGTATGGCGGTAAAGGAAGAAAGACCAAAAACTTTCGCCAAGTCCTTTAAACAAGAGGCACAAGGCTGGAAGTTGAGACATACTTTCTCAACACCTTACACTTAGAAGGTAGAAATAAAGTGTTATTTATTCATTTTCTAAAAGGAAGTATTCTATAGCAGATTTTAAGGTCTCAAGGTAGGCCTTGTCTTTATGTCACCTATGTAGAACGTAAATAATATTAACTAATCAAACACTAGAGTTAAATATTTTAAGAGCATGTAAGGTATAGTATGTGAAACATGCATGTTTAAAAAATTCCATTGTTAAAATAATTAATATTGTATAGTAGAAAACTCTAATTTATTATTCTATAATGAAAAAAAATTGTGATATACCCTTCTAGGAATGATTTTGATCAAGTAGTCGTAGCTAGTTATGATGGTGTATTGTGTGTGGTCTCTAGGAATGAAAAAGATAATTATAAAGAATTTTTAACATCTACATTAGTTGATAGTAATATAGTTTCTCAAGGTAACCACCTTGTACTCTTCATGAAATAATAAGACATGTTGGACATGTGAAATAACTTAGTATTGCTAGGTCACTATTAGTAAATATACTCTTGTATTCTCATCCACTAGAAAAATGAAGGTTATCCCTTCATAAGTGTTGAATTCTTTTGAGAATTACATCTCTTTCTCCTCATATCGAAGAATTAGGAATTTTATGAGCATCAATCATACTAGATAGATAAAAAAATCTAGTATTTAAAATTAATTAATTGATCACCTTCATTGATAGAAGAATTGATTTAGGTGGAATTAGTCGTCAAATCTTCATAATTAAATTGACATTTCTATCATCTTAAATTATTGATATAATTAAGATTTATTAAATATAATATCAAAATAAAATTAATACAATTATGATTAGTTATAATATGTCATTATATGCCTAAGGAAATCGATACATATAACAAAATTATGTTGAGTAAAATTTTCCACCTGTTAAGTTGTGTTGTAATCTAAAACATGAGTTCAAAAAAAATATAATGTTAAATTTATCTATTTATGATAATAAAGTATGTAAAGTGATCATTTTCTTAGCATTTCTATAATTTTTCAATGTGTCATTGTTAAGGTAGTGGTGAGAGGAATGTAAAAAATATAGTGTTTTGGCATGCTAGAGTGTGTTACCCAAATGTGTGTGATTCCCTCACCTTTCGAGTGACAGAATGAGATATAAGGTGTTATTTGGTATTTTGAAAAGGAAAAAAAGGTTTTGTGTCCATGCCCACATGTTCAAATGTGGGCATGACACTCTCAAGCATCACCCTCCTAGCTAAGAAAGAGTAACATGGATCCATACACATATTTTTAATATTTTTTTATGAAAACATCAAAGATTAGATCAAACACATGAATTTAATTCAAGCAACATAATGATTCATTCTTTGAATCATAAAATGGATTCATTATGGATAAAGACAAAATATTGTCACAATTTCTAAATAGTGCATCTTTGTGAGGATAAAATAAAATAAAAACACTAATTTTTCCATTAAACCTTACTCTCTAAAGGATGTCATTATATAAAACATGTAGGAAACATCTACATATGATATAAAACCTTACCCTCTCAAAGGATTTTTTTATAACAAACATGTATGCAACCTTAAGACTTCTCAACACCACATATTTTTCCTCCAAAACATAAACCAATCCTCCTTGAAAATGTTCACACCCATTATTGGTAGAATCAATACACTCTTGCCTCCCATACTTATGAGAATCCTACACATGTTAAGATAATCCAAATCTAGAATCAAGACTTTTAACAAGGCATAAACACCATTTCAAGAATAGAAGAAGACTTGTCCATTGTTTTAACAAATATTCATAAAAGAGAAAATAATTATTAATCTTAAAATTCCTCTTTAATATATGTCAAAGTATTAATAATTCATTAATGGCTTCTGATAGGTCCCAAAAAAACTCTCATAAATCCTAGATGTTTTCTCCACCTTAAAGACCAAGGGTTTGTATTTAAGTAGGGAAGAAGAGTATTATCAGTAGAATTAGGATAGTTAAAGACTAACTCTAAGAGTGTATTATCTCTCATACACTTTGATCTCAAAATAGGCACAAGAGGGTGTTCCCAGGGGTATACCTTAATAGGTAATTAAACTTGACCATTAATTATACGCCCTTTTTGGGATCCCATATTTTTGGTGAAACCAATAGTGGTTTCTAAGATGGAAGAACTTGTATATACAAGTGTTGGCATAGTGGATTTCTAAGTTTGTATGGTATTGCAATTTTTCTATTTAGGGTTAACTATTAATATGTTATCATAATGTTGGCATGTAGGCTACATCACTTATGAGGTTTCTATCATTATATAATATTTTTTTCTTAATTAATACATTGAGATATGAATTTGAGGCTAGGTTTTTTACCTAAAATAATTTTCGCAAGAAAATATGTTAGGAATAGGATCGCATAGCAATATACAATAAAATGAATGTAAAAATAAAGTATAAAGTAACACAAAAACACACACATATATATGTGGTTCACTCAATATGGGCTATTTCCATAGAGAAACATCCAATCCTTCCTTTATTATGTCCAATAATATGAATGGATACAACCTACAACACATTTGTTGTAGCTTTCTCTTCTCTATATCACAATCACCTCTCACAATACAATTCAATACAATGTAATAATCAGCCACAATATAATGCCCTCATGTAAAGAGGGGTTTCCTTATAATCCAACATAATCTCTACCATAAAATATGTGAACTAATTATAAATGGTTCATAATTATAATGAACAATTATATATAAAATGCGGCTTTCAAGGGAACTTCCCCCAAACCCCTATCAAAGTGTGTGACCCTCAGACCCCTCACTAGGGGATGGGCCGCCCAAACCCTACAGGGGGTACCACCCACACTTACCCACCCCACAATATAAATATTAACTAATAATATTAAGCTCCATAATGAACATTCTCCCACTTAGAGACTAATCATGACAACTCTAGGAAGATAATCAAACTCTACCAACAATCTCCCACTTGGATATTGATTATAAAAACTCCACCACTACTACACCCATTGGACTAAACTCCAACTTTGGACTTGACAAGTCTCTCATCTACACCATCATCCTTGAAGGTCAATTGAACGAAGTAGGAAAACAATTTATCCCTAGTTATCACCTTTGTCAACATGTTTCTAGGATTTCAGGTAGTGTGTATCTTTTCCAACTTCAACTATCCATCTTCCAAAACTAATCATATGAAATGGTAACTGAGTTGTATATGTTTAGTCTTAGAATGAAATGATGACTTCTTTTCAATATGAATGGAACTTTGGATATCATTATATAACTTTTTATCCTCCTAATTCTTTCCCACTTCCTCTATTAACATTTGTAACCAAATCATCTCCTTACTAGCATTTGTAGCATCAACAAACTTCAATTTTATGGTTGAAAGTGCAGCAACCTTTTGAAAACTTAAAATCCAAATTACCATTTCCACCTATAGTTAAAACACACCCTTTGGTTCTCCTCTCGGTATCTATATCACCTCCAAAACATAATGTCTAAGTAGTAATATCTCTCAAATACCTGGGAATCCACTTTACTATATTTCAATATTCTTTTCATGGGTTTTTCATATACCTACTCACAAATCTCATTGCATGTGCAATATCAAGCCTTGTACACACCATGGCATACATCAAGATGCCAACTTTTAAAGAGCATAGAACCTTGGGTATGTAGTCTATCTCTTCCTAGTCAATTTGAATGGCTAGGCAAAGGTGTACTAATAGATTTGGCATCCTATATTTGAAATATTTTTAACACCTTCTCTATGTACTCACTTTGAGACAATATTAATTCGTTATTTTTCTTGTCTCTTGGTATTCTCATACCAAGGATTTGATAGAAGCACCCAAATCCTTCATTGCAAATAAATTTTCTAATTTTATTTTAAGTACATTTATATCTTTCATGTTAGACCTTGCAACATGAATTTCATTTACATATACAATAATAATAAAATATAGTCATCATTATCTAATCTCTTAAAATAAACACATGGTCAGAATGACATCTATTATAGCCTTGTTCATGCATAAATCTATCAAATTTTAAATACCACTACCTTGCAGCTTTCTTTTTCTTTAGGCCAAACAAGATCTTCTTCAACTTGCACACTAAGTTCTCTTTTCCTTTGACCTCATGCCCCTATGGCTACTAGATATAAATATCTTCCTCCAAATCCCCATGGGAAAAAATTGTATTTACATATAGTTTTTGAAGATGCAGATCCTCTATCACCACTAGAATTAAAATAGTTCTAATTGAAGTCATTTAAACAACACGAGAAAATATTTCATCAAAATTTATACCTTTTTTGTGTAAAACCCTTGACAATTTGTGCCTTGTACCTCCTTTTCTCTACATCTTCTTTCTTCATCCTATAAACCCATTTATTTTGAAATGCTCTTTTACCTTCAAGTAATCAAACCAAGTCCCAATTCTAGTTTTGTAACAAAGGTTACATCTCCTCTTTCATTTCTTTCTCTCACTTCTTTTTGATTTATGCCTACATAGCTCCTTCATAACTTTTTTGTTCACCACAATTAGTCAATAATACATAGTATAATGAAGGAGAGTATCGTTCAAGGGGTCTACTTAGCCTAGTATATCTTCTTGTAGGAGTTTGAGGTACCCTTTGTTATTTTGTTGGTTGAATATGTTGATCTTATGGTGCCTTTGGAACTACGTTTTCTAGGATTGCATCAAGCAATGTATATTTTGTGTTTTCCTTTTATTATTTTTTTCCCTTCAACTAATCATTGTACATGACCTTCTCGTTGAATATCACATCTTTACTAATTATTTTATGTTTTTCATAATTTCATAAGCGATAACCAAAGTCATTAACTCCACATCCAATAAAAGTACACTTCTTAGAGTGTTCAATATGGACAAATGCTTCACAACTTCTTTTTTTCAAAAATGAGTAGTTTACCTTTTTACCTATCCACACCTCCTCTAGAATACCATCATCTAGGGAACTTGAAGGCCCTTTATTTATTAAGTAAACAGAAGTATCTATAGTGTCTTCTCAAAATTTTAATGGTAATTTTTCATGCAATCTCGTACTCCTTGCAAACTCCATGATTATCCTATTCATTTTTTGACACACCATTTTCTTGTCATGTTCTTGGAACTATCTTTTGTCTATGAATCCCATGGTATGAACAGTAACTATAAAACTCCACACTGCAATATTCACATCCATTATCTAATCTGAGACACTTCAAATTACTTTTTGTCTCATTCTCAACCAAAGCTTTTCATTTCTTAAAAGTATCAAACCATCATATTTTCTCCTAAGACATGATCATTTCTTAAAAGGATTGAGGATTATCTATTCTACCAAAGCCTCCTAAGACATGATCATATTCTCATCTCTTTAGAACATTTTGAACCATTGCATTTAACAAGACTTGATTTTTAATAAACTCTTTATAAATATATGAACTTCACTAACAAATAGAAAACCACTTTAAAATTAAAAATTATTTTAATAATTTAAATTTAAATGATTTCTTAATACCTAAAACTTATATTATTCTTTGTGATATATTTCCCACTCATCATCACCATACAAATACAAAGTTTAGATTTCACAATTTTTGTAACCATATGAATTCAAAATCTCATGTTATAGAGTACAAATCAAGTTCTTGACTTCTTGGTTAATATATTTATATCTCAATAAATGATTCAGTCGTATATCAATACATCAATAATTGTTATCCATTTTTATTATTGCATTTTCTACTTAATGGTCAAGATCAAACAATGGGTGATAATATGCATTTTTCTTGATTCCATTTTTTGTCCACCAAAGCTACTTCAATGTTGAAGGTTTTTATTGAGGTGATTATGGGTTTGTGATGTTCTTGTGTAAACCCTATATATTACCCCATCAATGTTATCTAAGGATATTTTAATTAGTTTCAATGTGCTATCAACATTTTTATTATTTTATTTTATTTTGAGAAAATATTTATATTTTTTTAGTAAAGTGTAAAGAGCAGTTATTTTGGAAATGTCGGAGGAACCATCTAATTTCTTAACAAGATACATGAGTTGAATATTCAAATAGTTGCTACTTATAAGTTTGAATTTTATTTTTCTTTTATTGATAAAAAAATATTATATCAATTTTGGAGAGTATAAATGCATCATTGAATACAACAAAATTGTGTTTGAATATTAGTAAAAATTGTGATTACTACAACTAGTATAAAAATTATGAGTACTTCAACTAGTATATGGATGGTGTTTTGTAAAAGGAGAAGACCTATGAATTTTATATTTATGTTTAAAATATATTAAAAATTAATAACATCATCTAAAGTTGTTATCAAATGATGTGGCTATTCTCCCTACAAAAACACATGTTAGAGGCATGATAACATACATAATAACATACTCCACATGATAGAAAATGGGACCTACCAACGTTGTGGGATAAAATTACGATTTTTCTAACAAGATGGAACATTTCCATTAAGAAAACATGGAGTGGATGAGACCGTTAGTAAGTCTTTCTCATGTTTGGTCGGTATTCCATCTTGTGGGTGAGAGTTCTATTATCTATAAAGGTCAGTGGTGTATTATAGTTTGGCTTGTCTTCCACAACAAGCCATTGCTTTCTACTATAGATTATGTCCAGAGTTTTTGAGATTTGGAGGGTGACGTGAGTAAATTTACAATCTAAATTATAATAATTATTATTTTCGATAAGATAGTGCTTGAAAATGAAATTACACAAATTAATTACAGGCTAGAAAACATTGTGTTTTGTGAATATTTTCATTCTGCTTGTTCAAAGGTAAAGGGTGGAGAGGATGGAGAGGATTTGCGGGTGGGGGATACATTAATCAAATAAAATTTTGATGAGGGGTGACTAACCAATTGGGTTCTTACACATATAGGGTTTTAAAGCAGTGTGTGTTTTGTAGGTTGTAGAATACTAGATGCTATGCAACCTCCAATTTTAGAGATAATATAAATGTAATAAAAATATATTGTTATTTAGACAGTATGTAATGAAAGTCACCTTCAAAATTTATAACTATTAGTTAGAGTAAAAATTGCATTTCAATTTCTTCATATGTTTGAAAACATTGCTTGCTTACAACAAATTTCATGTAATAAAATTTAGAAACTTAACTTTTCATAATAAATAGGAGGTTTAGGATGAAAACCATGGTGTGTTTTGGAAACCTTGTTACAATCTGAGCTACAAAACACATCATGTTTGGAAACCTACAATTTATCATACCCTGCACACAGTTCTCAAATGTCATCATTTGAAATATAGACAATACATACCTATATTTAAGGATGTATTATAACAAATAGGAATTTTTGAAACATGCTCTCATTGTTAAGATGCACTTTATAGAATGGGGAAACCTTCATAGAATGCACTATACAAAATAGAATGTGTCTTTCAAGTTGCAGTTCATAACAATGCCAAATCGTGTGCTTATCATCCATGTACATTTGGGTCTACAATTCAAATAGAAAAACAACATTATTTCTAGTATTGGAAGAACACAGTACACTTATCCTTAGTTGAGGATGCAAACCATGATGTGTTTTGGAAACCTTGTCAAATACATGTTGCAAAACATGCCATGTTATGAAACCTTTGATTTCTTATACTTGACACTAAGTTGTCACATATTGTCATTTGAAATGTAGACAATGCATACCTATAGTTAAGGATTTATTATAACCAATAGGACCTTTATAAACATGCTCATGTTGGTAACATGATCTTTATAGAATGGGGCTACCTTCACAATACACATTGTGTAAAACACACTATATGTTTCAAGCTATAGTTCGCAGCGATGCCAACCCATGTGTTTATCATTTGTGCACATTCATGTCTAAAATTCAAATAGGAAAAACACTATTAATTTTAGTATTGGTAAAATACAATACACTTATCCTCAGTTGAGGATGCAAACCATGATGTGTTTTGGAAACTTTGTCAAATGCAAGTTACAAAACATGACATATTATAAAAACTGTAATTTCTCATAGTCGACAGTATGTTGTCAAATGTTTTTATCATTTGAAATGTAGACAAGACATACCTATAGTTGAGGATTTATTATAACCAATAGGACCTTTCCAAACATTCTCACATTAGTAGCACACACTTTATAGAATGGG
The DNA here is from genome assembly GCA_007115665.2 of Sequoiadendron giganteum. Classification (NCBI taxonomy): domain Eukaryota; kingdom Viridiplantae; phylum Streptophyta; class Pinopsida; order Cupressales; family Cupressaceae; genus Sequoiadendron; species Sequoiadendron giganteum. Next base: position 274,290,659 of record CM021101.1, read on the forward strand.
GAAACCTTCATAGTACGCACTATGCAAAACACTCTTTGTGTTTCAAGCTACAGTGCATAGTGTTGCCAACCCATGTATTTATCATCTGTGTACATTCATGTCTGCAATTCAAATAGAAAAAACACCATTGTGCTTATCATCTATGTGCATTCATGTTTGAAATTCAAATAGAAAAAACACCATTGTGCTTATCATCTGTGTACATTCATGTCTGCAATTCAAATAGAAAAAAATAATTAATTCTATATTGGAAAAATATAATACACTTATCCTTGTTGGGAATAGGATGTCATTTAATTGCAATCCTAAACATATTTCATGTATCTCCTAAGTCCTTGGAAAGTGTTCCCCAACACTAAGATTAGAAAGAGATTAAATTTGAATGAAATGAACATGTAAATTGACATTTGTGATTATTCCTAAATAATAAGAACATATGGGGACTTCCAAGAAGAGCTCCTACAAGATAGGAGCACATTGGGCGCCCACATGGAAGGTGGAACCCACCTTGCTTCAATTAATTGTTTAGAGGATTGATAACACTTCAGTAATGGATGTTTTGATCCTAAAAATTAGGGATTGATATTTACATGAGTGGAGTGGCACTATCAATTCAGTATCAGTTCAGTATCAGTTCAGTTCAATTCAATTCAATTCAGTTCAGTTCAGTTCAGTTCAGTTATGGTTCAATTATCTTTAGTTGCATGTAGTTATTTTGAGTTGAATGCTAGTTGACTTGAGTTGACTTCAGTTGCATGACTAATGACTTCAGTTGCATGACAGATAATAGGTGGATACTTTCAGTTAAGTGGGGATGATCAATCGTGCATAATGTTTGCATGAATTGATGGAGAGATATGTTTCAGTTAACTAAGATTGACTTGGGTCCACCTCAGGTGCCCAAGTTGGCATCTTTCAGTTAACACCTTTTGCATGAGAATATATTCACAAGGCTTAGTCAAGTGGGCCCATTCTTGGGTGCCAACTTTGAGGTGATTTTTGCAAGATATCTTCTTGACCAAAGTTTAGTTAAGTATTCAGTTTGGGGCGCCTAAATTGAGGAAGAATTTGGTTTGACTTCATATTACATTGTGAACTCTACTTTCCCAATCTAGGCATATATTTTTGTGAGGAGCTTTATGCTCTTGTATTGTGCAACTCTTATGAGTTTATATGCTCATATTATTGTCTATTATTGTAGCAAGTGTATGAGAGTTTATTGTAGGTTGTTAAGAAGGATTATTGAAGGCAAGGAAACATAACAATTAAGGATTGATATAGTATTATTGTAATCTTGTTCTAAGGTTAAATAATACAAGCACTATTGATTCTGGTGGATTTTTTTCTTGAAAGGGTTTATTCACATATATGTTGTGTCACTTCTATCTTCTTGTCTCATTCTTGTACAATCTTCTGCCTCTTTCTACAATTGGTAAAATTGATCTAAATAGATTAATCATACACAAAAAAATGTGACAAAGAACACTTAATTAGATCTATAGTCTAATAGTTTTACAAGTTTTATGCTACAATATTACCTTCATTTTCAACATTTGGTATTAGAGTTAATGGTTGGTTAGGGTTTGGGATGCCTTTCTCTTAAAAGTCTGAAGGTTTTTTGGCTACAGTGGGAGCTTTTACTATTTTTTTATTGCATATTTGTAAAAGAAGTGTGTTACAATGAGTTCTACTTCTCGTCTAGATATTGAAAGATTCAATGGATCTAGTTATGAGATGTGGAAACTAAAAATGGAGGATATCCTTGAAGAGAGGGATCAGTGGTTAGTTGTTTGTAATGAGAAAAAGCCATCTACAATGATGACAGATGAGGATTGGGCTAAGCTTGATAAGAAGTAAAGGGCCATAAGGTTATGTCTTGTTGATGTTCTCTTGAATGTTTCAAATGAATTTACCACATATAAATTGTGGAAGGGGATAGGTGATATCTATCAAACCAAAAGTCTTACTAATAAGTTGTATCTGAAAAGACAATTGTATTATTTAAAGATGAAAGATGGTGATTTTTTTGCACATCATTTAAATGCTTTCAATTTGATTCTAAGTCAGTTAGCATCTGTAGATGTAAAGCTAGAGGATGAAGATAAATGCATTTTGTTACTTTGTTTTTTACCAGAATCTTGGGAAAATCTAATTGTTGCTATTAGTGGTAGTGGTGCAGATCCTAAGATGGACAATATAATTCCTACTCTCCTATCAGAGGAGATGAGGAGGAAGTCTAAAACGGGATCCCAAGATGCCTTGTTTGTAAGAGGTAGGCCTAAGGAAAAGTCACTTGAGGGAGACAAGAAAGGAAAGGGTAAGTCCAAAGGATGATCTAAAACCCCTAGTAAGAGTAAGGTAAAGTGTTGGAACTATGAGAAATCAGGACATGTAAAGAAGGATTGTAAGAACAAGAAAAAGAGTTTTGATGCTTCTATAGAGAAATCCTCATATGACGGTAATGATGCATTGATCATTATATCTAATGTTGTTAGTGATGACTCTTGGCTTATTGATTCAGGTTGCTCCTATCATACGACTCCTAACAAGGAGTGGTTCACTAAGTATACTGCATATGATGGAGGGAATGTCTTCTTTGGAGATAATAGCACAACAAAAAATATGGGCAAAGGAGAGGTAAAGTTTTGTTTCAATGATGGTGGGGTTAAGACACTTAATGATGTTTTACATATTCCAAGACTTGCTAGAAATCTACTTTTTGTATCTAAGTTTAATGATTTTGGAATGCATGTGACATTTGACAAAGGTGGTTGCTAAAGTATCTTGGATTGGGACTTTGTTTAAGCTTGATACCTCCAATTTGAATAAATCGGCCAATGTAATTGAAGCTGAAAATATATGTATGTTGTGGCACCATAGATTGGGCCACATTGGTGAAATAAGTCTTAGGACCATTCCTAATAAGAAATTGGTTGATAGTATTCCTGATTATAATATTGGCAAAAATAATTTTTGTGAGTATTGTGTGTTTGGAAAACAAACTAGATCTTCATTTCCCAATGGAAAAAATAAAGCTAAAGGATTATTAGAGATTATTCATTCACATGTTATGGGTCCTATGGATATTGACCCTATTGGAAAACCTAGATATTATATCACATTTATTGATCATGTCTCAAGATACACTTGGATCTATTTTATGCATAACAAATCTGATGTGTTCAATAAGTTTAAAGAATTTAAGGCTTTAGTTAAGAAACAATCAGATCATAAGGTAAAAGTGTTGGGATCAGATAATGGTGGTGAATATTGTTCTAATGAATTTGATGATTATTGTAAGCATGTAGGAATTGTGAGACAAAAAACTACTCCATATACAGCTTGACAAAATTGAAAGAGTTAGGAGTATGTTAAGTAGTGCTAAGCTAGAACGGTGTTTTTGGGTCGAGGCTATAAGTACTTCTTGTTATTTAATCAATAGATCTCCTAGTTCATCTATTGAAGATAAAACCCCTTATGAAATGTGGTTAGGTAGGAAACCTAGTGTTGCACATTTAAGGATCTTTGGTTGTGAGGCTTTTGTTCATGTGCCTAAAGAAAAGAAGTCCGAAGTTGGATACAAAAGCACAGAAATGCATATTCATAGGTTATGGTGAAAATGTAAAAGGTTACAAGCTTTGGAATCTTCTAACCCAAAAAATTACTTTATCTAAAGATATGATTTTCAGGGAATTTTGATCTTATACAAGAGAAGAACAACCAAAGGAGAAGGAAACTTCTCGAATAGTGCATTTTGAGACAAATACTAAGAAGCGTGAAGATGCACATGTTGAAGAACAATTGGGTGGATTGGATGAGGAGAGTTCATAGAGTTCTGAGATAGATGCTCATGATGAGAATAGTGAGGAACAAGAAGAACCTTCTTTGAGAAGATCCACAAGACAATGGAATCTAGTTGATAGGTATAGCCCACCTAATTTCCATTGTATATTTTCTTTGATGAGTACTAATGATGAACCTAGCTCTTACAGGGAAGCTTTGTCTTCAAATGAGAACAAGCTTTGGTCACAAGCTATGCATGAGGAAATGGTTTCCTTGGATACTTGTGACACATGGAATCTTGAGAGTTTTCCCAAAGGAAGAAAGGCCATTGGTTGTAAATGGATCTTTAAAAATAAAATTAGAGCAGATGGTAATCTCGAAAGGTACAAGGCTAGATTAGTAGCCAATGGCTACTCCCAAAGAGAGGGAGTTGACTTTAATGAAATCTTCTCTCCTATTGCTAAATTAACTTCTATTAGATTGTTTTTATCTATTGTTGTTGCTTATGATTTTGAGATAGAGAAAATGGATGTGAAAACTACTTTCTTACATGGGAATCTTGATGAGGAGATTTATATGAGGCAACCTAGTGATTTTGTTGTAAAAGAAAAAGAATTATTGGTTTGCGGGTTAAAGAAATCTGTATATGGATTGAAACATTCACCTAGAATGTGGTACTAGAAGTTTGATGCTTTTGCATTAAAAATTGGTTATGTTAGGAGTGAGGAAGACCATTGTGTTTACATGAAATTCATTGATGATCAGTTTTTAATTATTATCGTGTATGTTGATGACATGTTGTTTATTGGTAACAGCAAGATAATGATCAAAGAATTGAAAGCACAAATCTTTAGCACATTTGGGATGAAAGATCTAGGGGCTGCAAAATATATCCTTGGTATGGAGATCAGCAAAGATAGAGGTAACAAAAAGCTTTGCTTAAGTCAAAGCAACTATGTCGATACTATTTTGAAACAATTTAACATGCATGATAGTAAACCAATTAATATTCCTTTACTAGTTGGCACGAAGTTAAGTTTAGACATGGGTACTAAATATGATTTTGATTATGAGGAAATGTTTGAAATTTCATATGCTAGTGCAGTTGGTAGTTTGTTGTATGCAATGGTCTGTACAAGACTTGATATAGCCCAAGCAGTGGGAGTTCTAAGTAGGTTTGTGTCTAACCCTGGTAACATTGGACTTATGCTAAGAGGGTGTTTAGATATTTATGAGGTACTTTTGATTACTGTTTGGTTTATCATGGTGCTAATGATATTGATATTATGCATAGATCATTGGGCATACAGGGTTTTGTTGATTCAAATTGGGTAGGAGACCTGGACAGTCGAAGGTCGACAAGTGGCTATGTGTTTACTTTGTTTGGATTTGTGGTTAGTTGGATGAGTAAGAGGCAACCCACGGTTGCTTTTTCCACCACAGAAGCAGAGTACATGGCTGTTATGCATGCCTCTAAAGAGGCAGTTTGGTTACAGAGACTTGGGAAAGGTATTGGTTTTAATTGCAAGAAAATTAGACTTGAATGTGATAGTCAGAGTGCTATTTGTTTAGCCAAAAATCTTATGTATCATACTCGTCCTAAGCATGTTGATGTTTAGTATCACTTTGTGCAAGAAATGATTGAGAGTGGGAAGGTATTGATTGAGAAAGTTGACACTTTGATCAATGTTGTAGATTATCTTACGAAACCAGTTCCTACAGATAAGTTCTCTTGGTGTAGGAAGGCCATTGGCCTTGAGTCCTGTACTTGATTTATAAAAATGGTTCCTTGTTTAGAATAATTACAATGTATAATGTCAAGTGGGAGAATGTTGGGAATAGGATGCCATTTGATTGCAATCTGAAACATATTTCATGTATCTCCTAAGTCCTTGGAAAGTATTCCCCAACACTAGGATTAGAAAGAGATTAAATTTGAATGAAATGAACATGTAAATTGACATTTGTGATTATTCCTAAATAATAGGAACATGTGGGGACGTCCAAGAAGAGCTCCTACAAGATAGGAGCACATGGGGTGCCCACATGGAAGGTGGAACCCACCTTGCTTCAGTTAACTATTTGGAGGATTGATAGCACTTCAGTAATGCGTATTTTGATCCTACAAATTAGGGATTGATATTTACATGAGTGGAGTGGCACTATCAGTTCAGTATCAGTTCAGTTCAGTTTAGTTATGGTTCAGTTATCTTCAGTTGCATATAGTTATTTTAAGTTGACTTGAGTTGCATGACAAATAACAAGTCGATACTTTCAGTTAAGTAGGGATGATCAATCATGCATAATGTTTGCATGAATTGATGGAGAGATATGTTTCAGTTAACTAATATTGACTTGGGTCCACCTTGGACGCCCAAGTTGGCATCTTTTAGTTAACACCTTTTGCATGAGAATATATTTACAAGGCTCAATCAAGTGGGCCCATTCTTGGGTGGCAAATTTGAGGTGATGTTTGAAAGATATCTTTTTGACCAAAGTTCAGTTAAGTGTTAGTTTGGGGCGCCTAAATTGAGGAAGATTTTGGTTTGACTTCAAATTACATTGTGGAACTCAACTTGCCCAATCTAGGCATATATTTTTGTGAGGAGCTTTATGCTCTTGTATTGTACAACTCTTATGAGTTTATATGTTCATATTATTGTCTATTATTACAGCAAGTGTATGAGAGTTACATAAGAGTTTATTACAGGTTGTGAAGAAGGATTGTTGAAGGCAAGGAAGCATATCAATCAAGGATTGATACAATATTATTGTAATCTTGTTCTAAGGTTAGATAATACCAGCATTGTTGATTCTAGTTGAGTTTTTTTCCGAAAGGGTTTTTCCACATATATGTTGTGTCACTTCTATCTTCTTGTCTCATTCTTCTACAATATTTTCTCTTTCTACAATTGGTAAAATTGATCTAAATAGATTAATCATACACAAAGAACACTTAATTAGATCTATAGTCTCATAGTTTTACAAGTTTTAAGCTACAATATTACCTTCATTTTCAACAATCCTCAGTATGCAAACCATGGTGTGTTTTGGAAACCCTATCATATGCAAGTTACAAAACACGCCATGTTTTGAAACCTACAATTTTGCATACCTGACACTAAGTTGCCAATGTTGTCATTTTAAATGTAGACAAGACATACCTATAGTTAAGGATTTATTATAACCAATAGAACCTTTTCAAACATTCTCACATTAGTAACACACACTTTATAGAATGGAGCAACCTTCATAGTATGCACTATGGAAAACACACTATGTGTTTCAAGCTGTAGTTCACAGTGATGCCAATATGTGTGATTATCATCTATGTACATCAATGTTTGCAATTCAAATAGGAAAAACGCCATTAATTCTAGTATTGGAAAAATACAGTACACTTATCCTCAATTGATGATGCAAACCATGGTGTGTTTTGGGAACCTTCTCAAATGAAGGTTACAAAACACGTCATGTTATGAAACCTGTAGTTTCTCATACCCGACACTAAGTTGTCAAATGTTGTTGTCATTTGAAATGTAGACAAGATATACCTATAGTTAAGGATTTATTATAACCAATAGGACCTTTCCAAACATGCTCGTGTTGGTAACACACACTTTATAGAATGGGGAAACCTTCATAGTACACATTGTGTGTTTCAAGCTACAATTCACAATGATACCAACCTGTGTGATTAACATTTCTATACATCCATGTCTGCAATTCAAATAGCAACATCATTCCATACTCGCATAGGTTAACTTTTAGAGTACACACTATATATTGAACACGCTACCTGCTATAACAAATAGTTGGCAATAAGATATGATTTGTATTAAAAATAGAGGATAAAATAAAAAATATGATTTGTAAGTGGCACATGTTTAGTTTATTATTATAATGTATTTTAAATTTCACTTGCTTATTTGATCTATAATTTGTAAGAAATATGTAAATATGGAATTGAATTGAGATTGCTTGTAGTGATGAAACAAATTGTTGGCATTCAATGTTATGTAAAATACATCATTAGATTTCATATTTCTTATCTTGGTGTAATGGAGCTATGTGTACTCATGATTCATCCCCCGCCAAAGAATGATTCAATCTAGGCAAAGAAAGTAAAATTGTCAAACTTTTTTACTAATGAGAGGGTGCAGATAGAAGAGAAACATGAGTTTAGACTTGAAATTTTTGAATTTTTAAATGAGATATCTTCATATTCCATAAGTAAAGATGGGTCATGTTAATTTATGCCCTTATCATTGTTTATTATAGTATTTTCATTTAATGTAATTAGCTATGGTAAATTAATTACCCTTTATATATGGTTAAATTTGTTTGTCTACAATCATGGTACAACACTAAATGTACTTTAAAAAAATTCAATTACAATGAATAGGTGAGGACCCTCACCACTTAATTAATTATATACGAAATAATTGGTAGTGTAAGTGAATGTGTTTGCTTGGAATGAAGTAGGAAGAATGAGCATAGCCCACATTTGCATTGAAACTTTCCTTGATGTGATGTTTAAAATTTATTAGAAAGAATGTTTATATATCGCTACAAAGGCAAGGGTTTACCCATAGAGTCCATGAATTTATTTTAGGATTCATCATTATGAGGAAGAGAATATATGGTAGATTGTAGACTAATTTAGTAATATAGGATTGAATTTTATTGGAAACACAAATATAGATGTAGGTATAAGAAGAAATTTACAAAAATTGTATATCAAAACAAGATATTTTGTAAAATAAGTTACCTAGATATGCACATGCACCACAACTAATGTTTGTTGCTATATTTTGTATTGTGTCATGCATTCTACAAGTAAATACATTTCAATTTGCACATTGCGATTGGCTGACAAGATGGAACTTTTCCTAGATATACATAGATTATAACCATAGGGGTTGGTGTTCTTGTCAACTATAGCTTAAAACACATTGTGTTTTGCACAGTGTGTACTATGAAGGTTGCCCCATTATATAAAGCCTCGATTAACAAAGAGTGTGTTTGTAAAGGTCCTACTTGGCATAATGCATCCATAACTATACGTATGTCTTGTCTAAATTTCAAATAACAACATTTGACAACTATGTGTTGGCTATGACAAATTGTAGGTTTCAAAACCTGTCGTGTTTTTTGGACGAAACTATTCTCCCTACAAAATGCATGTTAAGGGCATCATAACATACACAAATGTATGATAACATACATAATAGCATACAAAAATGCATGATAACATACATAATAACATAGTCCACATGATTGAAAACAATAGGTGGGACCCGCCAACACTGTGGGATAAAATGACAATTTTGCTGACAAGATGGAACATTTTCTTGAGGAAAACATGGAGTGAATGGCACCATTAGCAAGTCTTTGCCACGTTTGGTCAATACTTCACCAACGTTATGGACAGGAGTTTTATTATCCATAAAAGTTGGCAGTGTATTGCAATTTGGCTTGTCTTCCGCGACAACCCGTCACTTTCTAGTGTAGATTGTGTGCAAATCTAAATTGAAGGGTGGCATGAGTAAATTTGTGATCTAAATTGTAATTATTGTTTTTCAATAAGATAGTGCTTAAAAATGAAATTGCACAAATTAATTGCAGGTTGCAAAATATTGTGTTGTAAGTTTTTTAATCCTACTTGTTCAAAGGTAAAGGGTGGAGAGCACATAGAGGAGCTGCTAGTGGGGGGATACATCAAACAAACGAAACCAAGGTGAGGGGTGACTAACCAATTGGGTTCTTACGTGTATCGGGTTTTAAAATAGTGTGTGGTTTGTAGGTTGCAAAACACTCTATGTTATGAGACCTCCAATTTTACAATGCATGCCATGTTTTGAAAGCTGCAATTTCTCATTCTAATCACAGTTGTTAAATGGTGTTATTATTTGAAATGTATACAAACATATGTATAGCTATGGATGTCTTATAATAAATAGGAGCTTTAGAAACATGTTTTTTGTTATTACCTCCACTTTATATAATGGGGCAACCTTCACAGTACACAATTTAGCACATATTATTGATGGCATGATTACACTATGTTGGAAAGTGGAATATCTCATACCCGAGCACAATGCTAAATCTTCATATGTGCTTTCATTGCCTGTGTCCACATCCAAGTTGAACTACGCACTATGCTTTCAAAAAGATGACGTGTTTTGCAACATGCACTTCACAAGGTACCAAAAATAAACCGTGCTTTCTAACTTGTACTATAGAAAAGTGTATTTTGTTCCCCCATAATAGCAACAATGGTGTTTTTGCTATTTGAATTACACACCTATATATACACAATTAAAAAAACCCTTAGTTTGGGTACCTTGTGAATTGCACCTACTAAAACATGGTGTGGCTAGTGGTGAGAATAAGCTATTTTAGAATAAATTTACTTGTAGCCATCTTTTCTCACATATCTGCACCTACTAAAACATGGTGTGGCTAGTGGTGAGAATAAGTTATTTTAGAATAAATTTACTTGTAGCCATCTATTCTCACATATCCCAACATTTCTTCTCCACATATTCAATGGGTACTTGGGAAAATTATGAATTATAGTTATGGAAGGGCTTTTGGAAGCTAAATTATTCACATTTTACCACACAACACAAAACCCTACATTATCGATTTCAGCCTTCATTAATGTGTGCTCAATTTTCATATTGCGCCCCACAAATCCCAAAATTCAACATATAATTAGCAAAAACAGGAAAACTATCAAGGAATAGTTAATTAATGCAATATTTGTATACATTCTACCACACAATCATTCACAGTCTACCACAGACAACAAAACCCCAACACATTGTTACCCATTTTGTGTCCTAAATATTCATATTGGCTACGCATACTTGGCGTGAACATGAAATTCACAAAATTTAAAAACCCTCAACAAAAAAGCACAAAAACAACTCTGAGGCCATACTACATACCCAAGGCCACCAAATGCCATTTACCAATAGAGTTGGAAACCCTTCTAAATATAAATTAAAACCCATTTTCGCAACTCAACCTCCATTCACTTCTTTACAGTATGTATGTAGAATGGAAAAACGACAAACATTTGTAGCAGATATACATACCTACTAACTACTCACTATTGCTCCCCCTTTCAAACGTCTACGACACAAAAACCAGATTTGATGCTTCTTCCAAATGCTTGCAACTCCTTTGCAAGCTCCCCCAATTTCAATGAAGCTTTTGTAATTACCAAAATGGCATGCTTTTGGATTTTCAAAACATGATTCTTAAAAATAATGTCGATGAGCATGGCCACGCCCATCTTCTCCTAAATTGAAATTCGAAATAGTGTTTAGCAACAAACATGCAAACCCCACTGAATATAAATTAGAATTATTTTTTCCCAATCTACTCTACATTCACTTCTTCACAATTTGTATGTAGAATGGTAAAATGGCAAATATTTGTCGCAGGAATGCATACCTGCTAACTACTCGCTCTCACAACCCCTTCCAAACATCCCCAACACGGAAACCAACTCTGCTTTTTCCTCCAAATGCCTGCAACTCCCTTGCGAGCTCCTTAGGTTTCAACGAAGCTTTCGTAATGACCAAATTGGTGAGCTTTTTGGCTTTTGCTAAACATTATTTTGAAAACATGCCGCCAAATGTGGCCACTTTAATCTTCTCATGAAATGTAGCTTTCAATGTATAGGCAACGTGACAATACTAGCTAACGGCATGGGGCTAAACATCCATTTATCGATCTTATCTCCTAATCATGACATCGTATGGGGGATTGGGCATAATGTTATCATGTCTAAGACATGCTTTTTGTAGGGAGAATAGCTTATGTCATTATTAAATGGATGATAGACACAAATATATATGTATATATATATATATATATTGACCATAGAATCAAATAGCCTATAGACACAAACTTGTGGTCAAGCACTACACATATTTAGTTTTTTATGATCATTCATATAATAAACTATAATTTTTCATGTCTATTGACCATTTGATAACACCTTTGGATGTCCTTACCAAAAGAAGCTCCCTATTGAATGGAATATTGGAAGCAACAATCGTAAAGCCTATATTCAGTCAAATAGATTCATGATTGAGATCCCCCATTGCCAGAAGAACATCCTAGAAGGAGAAATTTGAATTTCCGACACCAAAAGTTCTGGCCCAAAGAGAAATATGTCCCCCAATTGAGCTTGATTATAGTGTAGATCATCTATATATATTTCATACTGACAAAAAAAATAGTGATAAGAAAATGGGTCCCCAAAGCCATGATTCAACATTGAATATTTAAAATCAATTAATCCCAAAAAAATATATCCAAAACATTAGCCCAAGATAAACTTACAATACCATTTATGATATTAGCTTGGCAAATCGTTCACAAAGCACAAAATAAAACTTAAGTTGCAGATTTTTCCAAGTACTTACTACACTAAGATTGTGATGACTACTAAGCATAACATTATAGGTTCATATAATTTGCTCCTCTTGTTGATGCAGTGCAACCAAGTTTTATAAAATACATATAGTACTTGAAATTTTAGTTTTGAAAATGTGTACGAAGTACAAGAGTTGCAAATGAAACTTTGGCATACTAGGTTAATTTTAAACTAATAAACATTAAAAACATAGCAATGATTGCATTGAACATTAACAATAGTTAGTAGAGGTTTGGGGGCGAACCAAAAATAAGTATAAGAATCTCAAATGAAATGTTGGCATCCTAAGTAAAGTTTAAACTAATAAACATTAAAAACATGGCAATCATTGCATTGAACATTAACAATGGTGGGTGGAGGTTTGGGGTCAAGGGGCAATGCCAATTGCAGGGATCTAGAGGCAAAGCCCCCAATGGGATTAAGGGGCACCACCCTTTGCGAGGGTCCCCAACAAGGACAAGGGGTGGCACCCCTCATAGGGTCCATGGGTAGTGCCCCCACCAAGCACAAATTAAGGCCTTCAAAACCTCACAAACCTTCATGGCGAATGTCATTTCCATGATTTTATCACTTATTTCTTGCAAGGGTCTGGAGGCGACGCCCTTTGCGAGGCCCCCCAACAAGGTTAAGGGGTAGCACCCCTCATTGGGTCCAAGGGTAGTGCCCCCACCAAGCACAAATTAAGGCCTTCAAAACCTCACAAACCTTCATGGCTAATGGCATTTTCATGATTTTATCACTTATTTCTTGCAACACCTAGAAGTCCTTGGGATGATTGGAAGAATCCTAAAAGTCTCCTAAACATCTCAAGGACATCCCAGAGTCCCCAAACCAGGTGGCATCTCGAAAACATCCCCAAGACTTGGGTGGCAGTAGTGGGATGGCAGGGGGTGTTTCCCAAGTCCCTGCATCCCAGAGATGTACCCATCCTAGAAATTTTGGGTTTTTAGGGGGGGGGCACGCATCCTCATGGAACATTGTTAAAATTATCTCAAAGTGGAAAATAAGATCCCACAACTATCTGCAATATCTTAAAATATAAAGTGCTGGGGTCAAACAAAATCACCAGTTAACCCATCATATAAATCAATAATAAATTTTTCAGTGCATTCTAGATTTTGGTTTTTACATTTCATAAGAATATTTCAAACTTAGGTTTGGAAGATGGAAAATGTCATTATCTAGACCTAATTTAGAAATTACTCATAGAGCAAACAGAACCATCATTAGCAGATTATGACGACTTCCAAAAAATTGGATCATCTGGGCTGACAGTTATTAGTGAAATGTCAGCAAGACTCCATGCATCTGCTTGTTTCCATAATGATATCATGTGTCAGTTTGCACATATACTTGGATATGGTGCAATATTTTCCATTGCTGCTTTATTTCCAAACCTTTAATCACAGTTTTTCTTGGTCTCGGGCAATGCCCAATTTGTATATTCTGTATCCTTAAACTGGATTACGCCATCAATTAGTATAATATTTGTCTTTGGCAGTAATAATTTATCACAAATTTTTCAATATTAGATTTCTGTAGGAAGTCTTTATGACTAAACAAGTTTATATATTTTGTTTTATTTAGAGTTCTGAATAAACCATATCATGTCTCATTATCTTCAACGTTCATTGCCTTAAGCACAACTAGCATGTATGGGCACATCATTCAAACAAATTTCAAAAGACAAAGGACAACAAAAAGGCTCGTACCTGTAATTTTATGTAAAATCAAGCTTGGATTTGAATATAACTTTACATACATTCAAAGATTTATATGATTGACAGAAACATTTATTCAAAGAATGTAGGCAATGGATGCCGTTTGCAAGAAAATTCTGCAAAGCAAAACTTCTTGTTGAACTTGACTTGCTTTAGTAGACTTTGTCAAACATCAATCTAGCATTCATTGTTTTCAAGTTCCTCCTCGAAAGATTGCATCCTGACTTTTGGTCCTTGCCAAGGAGCATTGTCAGATGTTTCTGTTAATTTAATTCCACCTGGGGAAAGTGTTCCCATCAATGGATCATCATGCTGCACTCTTCCACTTATCTCATATGAAAGACCAGTGTGAGATCTGAGTGCCTTCTTGTCTTTGTTACCAGATTTTGACCCGCGAGTGTTCCCTGATCCAGAGGCATCTATAAATACTGGTTGTTCTCTTATATGCGGATTTTCTTTTATACGATTGCAAGCTCTATCTTCAGTCACAAAAGTAGGCCGCAGTATGCTGTTTTGCGTCTCAAGCTCTGCTGCTACTCGATCAGTCATAACAAGCTGAAAAATATGAATAAACAAACAACTGTTCAGAAACTAGCTGTCCATATAATGTACATATAAAGTCTTCCATCACATAGCATATCAGAATACCAGTAAATTGAGATAATTAATTTTTTTTATGTAGGTTAAATTCTTTGATACAAACTATATGAACTCTTCCATCACATAGCATCTCAGAATATGCTTACCATTAAATTAAGATAATTAATTTATTTTATACAAGTTAAACTCTTTGATATAAGCTTTGAATCTTATGCGTAATATTATTTTATAACCAAAATATTCCAGAAGTAAAGTCCTCTTGCGGTGCAGTAAGTCCTCTCATTATTGACTTGAAATTAGGTGACACTAATTTTAAATAATCACAACTAAGAACTAATTGAAGTCACAAAGAATTCAAGGAAAGTAAATGACCTTACGACCAACTAGATCAAAGGTGACAACCACTTTGTTTCGATTAGCTTGTTTGGCTTCTTCGATTTCCTCCTGCTTCTTCTGTAAGAGCTTCTTTTCCTGCCATAGAATTTAAAATTTTAGACTGCAACTTAAAACTGATCATTATATCAACCTCCCTTTGGACTTTCAATCTCCAATAGTGAGTCATACCTCTTCTGATATCCAAGTGTTCCCTTCATATTCATAATAATCACTTTGGTCATCAATCACAAATGTCCGCTCAGCTGCATTACGGTCATACTCCACAAGCCTATTTTTAAAATCCTCTGCCTTGGATTCTGCCTCGGATAACTGGAATGCAACATTATCAAGCCCTGCATAATTAGATCCCTCACGTAACACAAGAGCACCACAAAAGCTGCAAGGACCTTCTCCAGCCTGTTCACAAATAATCTTACCACAAGAAAGACAATTTGAGACAAGTTTGTGCCTACGAGCTTGGCAATCACAAGGTTTACCGGGTTGGAGAATGACACAGCCTTTTGCAGCTTCTGCAATAGAAATAGCTCTAGACCCTTTCTTTTTCTTGATGGCATTCACTTTGCCCTTTGCAGAATCCTTTATTTCTGAACTCTCTGTTGGTGCTTTCATTTCCTTCTGAACAGCTACATGATTTTTTTCATTAGAACTCTTTGTTACTTTTTGATTTCCACCAGACCAGAATCCCTCTTCTGCAGGGGGCTTCATATAGACTTGTATATCCTCCTTTGGAACCATGTCTAAATTGAGATTCCTTCTAGAGGATCTCCTTAGCATGTACTCATCTATAATGTCTTGGCTTGTTTCCTTGCCAAGTATATTCTGCAAACCAAAGGTTTGTGAACAACTCAGAAATTGAATTCATTATCAAAAAAAATTGTGTATTGATAAAAACTAATGTCAATAAAAACTGAGTAGACAGTATTGCAATAAAACCCACCCGATGCATTTTGATGAAAATAAAAGATGTTAATGATCTGAAAGCGTTAAAATAGAAGTATGCATTTCTTGATGTTTGATGCACTACATTACAGTTTACCTCTTGGAACCCCATTCTCAATATTCCAGTGCATGAATATCTAAAAGTAAAATTTTAGGTTGTGTTCACTAAAATCTAGTATAAAGTATGAACATAGAGAATCAAAACCATAAAATGTAAAAATCCTTAAGCTGCAAGATCATGTTGATGGGTCAATGCAAGCAAAGGAATGGTCTGTTGTTACAGTGTACTCAAAGAGCATGGAAGAAAAAGAACCCACAAAAAAATGGAAACAAATGCTAAAATGTAAAAATGGAAGAATCCTACACTCCGGATATGGATTTAGACCTTCAAATCTGGCTAAAGGCACATAGCTTCACAAATATCACGATGTGTATTAGATTGATATAAAATGGTAAAGCATGCATTGTATAAAGTATAAACATAGAGAATCAAAACCATAAAATGTAAAAATCCTTAAGCTGCAAGATCATGTTGATGGATCAATGCAAGCAAAGGAATGGTCTGTTGTTACAGTGTACTCAAAGAGCATGGAAGAAAAAGAACCCGCAAAAAAATGGAAATAAATGCTAAAATGTAAAAATGGAAGAATCCTACACTCCGGATATGGATTTAGACCTTCAAATCTGGCTAAAGGCACATAGCTTCACAAACATCACGATCTGTATTAGATTGATATAAAATGGTAAAGCATGCATTGTTTATGGTTTTCTCTAAACTTATACTCAACTGAGAAGCAAACCTAATTACATTGCCATAATCCTTCATTAATCTGAACATAACATAGTGTTATATTAACTTTATTAAACTAATACATAGACCATGGGCCTAACGATAAAATAGGATATACAATACACCTCATGCTATCTTGAGCCTACATAGCATAATATTAACCTCCCTGAACGAATACATAAACCATGGGCCTAAAGACAAAATAGGATATACAGTACACCTAATGCTATGTTGAGCCCACATGCACAAAATGCCTTCACCCTTAAAAGAGCTTTGTCCCTAAAGCTGGAAAGATCTCTATAATTAAGCAAACTCAACCTAGCTTAAAACTAGGATGGATGACTTCCAGAAAGTACCTGATTGATGATTCCACAAAAGTACATAACTTTGAGTTTGAGCTGTAAATTTCAGTACAAAAGAGGCTTGTGGTGAGGATGGAACCCAAGACATCTACACTATAAAATATAACTCTAACCAAAACACCCTCTAACACTAAACTAAAACCATTAATAAGAATGGGAGCTTTTTTAAATCGTGTCCATTTACATTGTTATGCCTCAATTCCTGTGCTACCTTGGAAGGTTTGGAAGCTTGCCTATGAATTCCTCATTCTTCAGCATTGCATTTTCTTCTGTCATTGCCTTCCACTTCAATGGGAGCTCTTTTTAATCAAGTCCAATTACATTGTAATACTTCAATTTGTGTGCAACCCTCAGAGGTTTGGATGCTTGCCAAGGAATTCCTTATTCTTCAGCAGATTGCATTTTCTTCCATCATTGCCTTTTACTTCACTTTGATGACTTGCATAGTCCACTTCTAGGGATCACTTAGAAAATTCACATTTGGATTCCTCTGCATACAATCTTTCACTGGATAAAATGTCAAGAACAATAGCCAAGCATCTTGAGTGCTCTGTTATTGTTTTCTTGTAAATTAGTGTACATCAAAGCAAACAAGGAAAAACTTATATAGGTACCTACTAACTATCTTTCTCTTCAACTCCTGTAAGGTTGCATGACCGTTGCATAGCCCAAAATGCATGACCCTCAATTGATAGTTCCCTTGGTGAGTCCAGAAAGTTTACTTCTCCTGGTATTAGAGATTGGGATTTGCTTGTACCCTAACCTCAGATCAATTTTGGAAAAAACTAAGCCCATGTAGCTCATCCAAAAATTATCAATCTTTAGAGCTCTAGGAATGAACTTTCTTCTATTACTATGAACAATGGTCCCATGTCCAATAGTTTCTACATTTCGCATCTCAATTTTTTTGTTTCTGAAAGTGTCCATACCTATAGAGCTGAACTATTGTGGGGCCCTTTGTGAGGTCAAGTTAAATGGTATGCTCCAATTACCAGTCTAGATGAAGGCTATATTGTAGTTCTTGGAAGACTTCCTTGTGTCTATAAAGAAGCTTTGAGATCCCCGGGATTCAAGTTTGCTGTTCAAAGGAATTGGTATCCGTACTCAAAACATGGGCCATTAAGCCAAAATGTCCTTCCTTTAAAATTATCACCATGAAACTAGAATCAACAGTTGATCTACTTTGATGGTTTGATTACGGTTGACTTCTTCTATATAAAGAACCTCTCACATGATTGGTAGAGTAGATTCCTTTGATCTCCAAAACATAACACCCACCTCTTCTATATTCACCACATAAAAAATTGTTTCTGAAGGTATAATTAGTCACTAATAGTTTGATATTTTTCACACTCCCAAACAATCAATGCTATAGTGGCCTGAATTTAATGTGGGAGCTCTCAGATGTGTCAAGATGAACACTCATTCTACGAATTTGTTCCTTGCCCAAAATATTGAGTATGTTGGGACCATGTCAAAAGAGGCAAAAAAATAGTATCAAGGTGGTTTGGCAAGGCAGTGTAACTCTATCATTGCAGTAAGAGATGTAAATGGTTGCTTGTTTCAAATCTTCAATACCATGTATGCTTCTAGTTTGCATTCCTCCTAAAGTTGCTTGAAGATTTCACTATTATCAAGTTCAAAATCAGAGTTGGATGGACACACATCTTCAGCCATGTAAAATTTGTGGGCTACACACATGGCCCTTATTCTAGGGTTTGGATCACCTTAAACAAGAATTCAATGGCACCACCCACCACTGGCAATGCCAGAAAAATCAATCTACTCATCTTGCTTACAGCTTGTAAGATGGCGGTTGTGTTGCTGCAAACAATGGAAGCAGCATTGCCGCAAGCAATACATGCAGCCTTAAGAGAAAATCGATTAATACCTGTTGCAGGTACTTCTGCAACCTCTAACATGTTGCAGGTAATCCTACAGCCATTCAGCCAAAGGTCCTTGGGCTCACACTCAGAGCTCTAAATGCTGCAGGTAAACAGAAAGCTCACACACATGGTTACGCAAGCCTATACATGTCCATCTATGCAACAACACACACACAAGAAAATATATTGGCAGGCAACCACACATCAAGGAATTTAAATCCAAAATCTTCCATATACCAATGCACTAAATGGAGCAGCTTTTTAAAATAAAACCTCCCTTCATTATATCACTTAAATGTATTTCATTACACAGCAGCTTTTTAAAATAAAACCTCCCTTCATTATATCACTTAAGTGTATTTCATTACACATACTTAACTCAGAATTATAGATTTGAACAAGAAACAAACTTCACCTGTTTATACCTCTGTTATTCCCATTCCAACAGACCTGCATAAAATGACAAAACTCCGCTTTTGTAGCATGGCCCACCTATAGCCTTCTTCTGTTTCCTTTTGTTAATATAACAGAGTCCCTAGATCTCTTCCTACTTACTTTTACGTGGGCTCATCTCCTTCCCTACATGTGACGACAAAACCAAGATCTAAAAATGGTGGCTACCTGCCTTGTTTGCTTCTAATAGCCCCTTGACCTCTTCGTTCTCCATCAAAAACTCCTTTATTACTTGTTCTCTGCCTGCTCTCCTCTTCTCGGTGACTTCTTCTTCCCTTCTCAACATAGTTTCTGTTTACTCACTACGGGTACAATGAAGTACAGAGTAAACAGAAATATAAAATAACATTGACAGCATATAATAATCACATAGCAATTGCACAGAACATAGATATATTTCTTTATTCAGTATTCAGCAATTACATCATAATGTCTCCAGACAGAACATAGCATAGCATAGTAGAACCGTAATGTTTCCCGACTACATGACTCAAGTACATATAGTACGCTGGCAGTGGTTGAGGTACCAACCGTCGTGTCCCTTCACTATAACTAGTTACTTCGTCAGGAACTTAATTCCCAAGACAACTAACTGACATGACATGTACATAACATAAGTACATGGATTATTAATATTAACTAAAGTCTTATTTAGTTATGACTCACAGCCAACCAAGAACACTCTTGAACGACTACATTAACTCACGGCCAACCAAGTACACTCTCGGCCGACTACATCATCCCCCCCACAAAGTAGTGAAAACCAAAAATGCCCACTCGAGTTCCTACTCGGTGCTAGCCAATTCCTTGTCTTTTCCCTGTGGTTGACTCTCCCTCTTGGCTGAAAGTCGATGCACATCAGCCACCTGTGTATCTTTTTCTCCCAATAGTTGATCCTTTTCTGCCAACTGATTGTCACCCTCACCCAATACTCTGTCTCTCTTCGCCAACTTCTCCTCGAGAGCTGCAACTCTCATCTGCTCGGCAACCAACTGCTCCTATGACTGTACTATGATGGTTGGTTGTACTGCAATTTGGCAATTCCAATAAATCTGATGGGGGTCTAGGGGCAACGCCCCCAGCGGGGTCGAGGGGCAGCGCCCCTCACGGGGGTCTGGGGGCGTTGCCCCCAACAGGGTCAAGGGGCAACGCCCCTCACAAGGTCCGAGGGCAACGGCCCCACCACTAGGACCAATTTACCACTTTGGAAACCATACCAAAATGCATTTTGTACATCATTCTCATGAATTTTATCTTCTCCACACCACGCATGCGTCTCCTCTTTATCTCGTACGACATTCTGCGACTATGTGCTTTTTCCTTGCTGTTCGGACTGGCAATCACTTTTACACCATTTTGTGCGTACTTCTTGTATGAGCGCTCTCCTCCTATCGTGTACGATTTTATGCTGAATTTTTTTACTTCGTTTTGTTTGAACTTGCCATACAAAACTCTTAATTTTGTCGTACGATACTAGCATGGCCTCCTCCTTCCTCTTCAACCTGCACTGGATGGGATTTCTCTTGCCTTTGTACTTTTCCTTGATCCACACTTGTCTTTTTCCGTACAAGGTCTCCTCTTGTTTTTGACATACAATTTCTCCTTGCAAGTTTTGTGTTGTGTTTTCCGTACGATGTACAATTTCGTATGTGCTCTGTTTTGATCTCCAACTTTGAGCGATTACTGCCTTGCCCTTTGTTTGTTGACTTCCTTTAGCTTTGTGAGAGTAGTACCTGTGGTTTCCGATTTTGCACAATGGTTTTATCGTACACCGTACGGTCTCTTGTGTGAAATCTCCTTCAACTCTCGCCTTGTGACTGCCTTCAATCTCCTGTGTTAATTCTTTATTCTCTCCCGTCTTGCACGCCAAGCAACCATCTGTTTGTCTTGCACATTTGCATTTCTTTCCTGTGCTTATGATCCATACGACAATCTTTCGTACATGAGATTGTACAGTTCTTTTGATAAATTTTTCCCTGCTCAAATTCCTTGTCGTACGTCGTACGATCTTTTTGCTCTCAACCTCGTACGGAATACAAGTATTGCACTTGTGCATAGTCTCATTCTTTGGGCGTAGGAATTTTCTTGGCCCCTCGTATTTTTGGTCTATCTCAATAATTCGCTTCACCTCTCGTACAGCTCCAATTGCAAATTTATGCCATACGATGTACGAGTTTGATGTGATTTCATTTGGTAAAAAATCCTTCCCTTTTATCGATTCATTCTAAAGTGGTCGTACGGCCTTTTTAAATAATGTGCTCTTTAATAAAGTTATTTATTTTAATATTTTGCACTCAATTGAATCTTTTAATATTTTTTTCTCCACTTTCATTTTTTTCTTTTCTTTTATTTTTTTTCTAATTTTTTTTTTCTACTTTTCCCACATCAAGACTTTTGTAAAATTCAATTTTTTTCTTTTCTTCTTTTCAATTTTTCTTTTTCCAACTTTTATCTCTTCTTCATTATTTTTCCCACTTTCTCTCTCCTCCGTCTCTTTCTTCCTCTCTCCTTCATCTCCTTTCTCTTCTCTCTGTCTTTTTTCTCTCTCCTCTCTTTTTTCTTCTCTCCTCTGTCTCTTTTTTCTCTCTCCTTCGTCTCTTTTTTCTTCTCTCTCCTCTTGATTGTTTTCTCTTCATTTTAAAATTTTTTTAATTCTTCTACTTTATTTTTTTCATTTTTTGCTTCCATATTTTCTTCTCAACTATTTTTTTCATTTTTTGGCTCCGACACAATTTTTTCACCTCGTACCTGTTCGGACTTGTGGGCTAACGTATCATTTGGTTCTAATACTCTTTATTTGTACTCTCCGTATTGGATCGGAAATGTCTAGCTGGACGTGCCCTGTTTCTCTTCTTCCTTGATTTCCCTGATCTGTAGCATGTTACAATCTCGATGGAACACCTCGTAAACCTCCATTTGCCAATGAAACAACCCGTTCAGTGAGCTTGTCTCGTCCTCCGAGCAACTCTCGAGTTCGAAGACGTCATTAGCGTTCAATTCCATTGCCTGCCTTCCTTCGTCGACATTTGACTCACCTCTGTCCGATTCTGATTCGAAGGAAGCCAATTCTTCGCTCACGGCCTGATTCTTCAAGTCGATAAAGTACTTTCAATTATGATTTGCCTTGTCAGCTATCAACCATCCTCTCCCAAGCAGTGCATCATACGCTTTCCTCTATAATGGGATGACGACAAAATTTAGCAAAAAATGTTGTGTCCCAATCATCACCTTTTGCGCCATCAACGTTCCCAACGGCTTGATACCATGTTGATCTGCACCGACAAGTTGAAATGTCGATGGCCAGAGTGTAGGCTTCCCAAGGCTCTTCCATGTGTCTTCGGGTAGTATGTTGACTCCCGATCCTCCATCGATAATAGTATTTGTCAAGTTATTCCCTCTTATCTCCATCTGCACAACCGCCGGCATATTCCCAATGTTCGTTGTGAGTAGTATGGAATCAATGGTTTGTTCACCGTACAGTGGTGAATCTGGTACCAATTCTTGCCTTTGGTCCTCCGCTCGCGATTGCTTGACATCCCCGAGGACGTTTGTCATTGCCAATCCCAACTGCGGCAACGTCTAGAGAAGGTCAGTTACTTTGATCGGTACGATGGTCTGCAGTACCTGTCGTACGATGTTGGTTTCCACCTCCGACTGCCAAGAGGTTTCTGGCTTCTCCAGAGATATTTTGTTCTCTTTCGCCATCGCCAGTTCCACTTTGGCTTTTGCTTCCTTCATCCTTTGTTTTTCTGTACGTGGATCTGGGTAAGTTGCCTTCTTTGCTTGCACTTTGGTGATCGCCAATACCTCTTGTTCCTCTACTTCCAGCATATGGATACCCTTCTGCTTGGGGCATTCACTATCTTCATGGTCGCCTGGTCCACACCACTTACACAATCTTCCTCCCGAACCTTGGTCTTTCTGGCAGTCCTTGGCAAAGTGACCCCATTCGTTGCACTTCAGGCATTGTATCATGGCTCATCATTTACCGTCATATTGTATTCTCTTCCTCAGACTTTTGTTGCTTCGGTAACCTCCAGGGGATGCATTGCTATTGTACTGGGGCTTCGGTGGTGTGTTCAATGGTGTCGACGGTTCTCCTTAAGCGAAGAGTACTTGTGCACTTCTAGCTTTTAAGTTGTAGGGGCATTCCTTGACAGAATGTCCCATCACTTGGCTGATATCGCAAAATAACCTCTTCAGACAGTTTGCCTTCGTGTGAACTTCCCTATTGCAGTTTGTACACCACAGTTCTCGTGCTTCCTGTTGTGACCTATTTCACACATCGCCCCATCGCAAATGGGGACCCCCAAGTTTTGGTTCCGCTCTCTACGCAGCGTCTTTAAGGGTTCAATTTGAATAAATTTTGAGAGTCAGTCCGGCCAAGTTGTAATTTTGAACCCGTTTGAATGCTTAAACGTCATGGAAATGCTCAGAAGACCCAGTAGACGAGGAACGCCATTGCTTTCGATCAATTCTGACACTTCCTATTTTTTAGGGATTCTGCTTTTTGCTTTTTGCTTTTTTGATTTTCGGCATTTTTAGGCCATTTTGGAGTTTCTATTTTTTAGGGATGCTTTTTGCTTTTTCTATTTTTGGAAAGTTTCTATTTTTGGATCCCATCAAGCAAGAAATCAACACGCCTCTAGACATCAAAAGAATCAAGGTAAAAATGGCAAAAGTTCGGAAAAATGGCTAAGTCTGAGAGAGGCGCCTATGAGAGAAGAATGGCATGAAGAGCATGAAGTCCGCCCTACAAAGGTAGGCACTGGCGAGCCAAGCATGAAGTCCGCCCATGGCACAAGGAGAGCCAAGTCCACCCTTGGCATGGGAAGCATGAAGTCCGCCCAAGGAAAGAGGTGGATGGCGCAAGACAAGAGCAAGTCCGCCCATGGCAAAGGAAAGGCCAAGTCCGCCCATGGCACAAAAAGGTCAAAGTCCGCCCAAAAAAGTCAATGCAAGAAGGCTACCAAGTCCGCCCAGCAAGGTGAAAAGTGGCTAAGTCATGAGAAAGTCCGCCCCAAGGTAGATGGCATGAAAAGTATGAAGTCCGCCCAGCATAAGGGAGAAATGGCAAAGGCAAGTTGAAGTACACCATATGCTAAAATGGCAAGAAGCATGTGAAGTCCGCCCCAAGAAGTTTGGAGAAGGGTGGAAATATGAAGGGGTCCGCTACAAGATGTTTGGAAGGGGTGAAATTACAAGGGAAATTCGCTAGAAATTGAATTAAATGGCCAATTACAAGTGAAGTCCGCCATTGGACAAGGCAACAATAAAACTCGCCATGGCAAGAAAAGTGTGAAGTCCGCCTTAGACAAATGGAGGATAAAATACGCCATTGGCAAGGAATTATAAGAAATTCGTCCAACTTTGAAAGATAAATTTTTCTAAGGCATGAAAAAAGAAGAAATATCCAGAGGAAGAAGAGGTTTGGCCGGCACGAGAATCACTCCTCGACACAACGGAATGAAATTCTTTGGCACAGAATGGAGAGTGCTTGGCAGAGCAAGTGTGAAGTCCGCCCCTCTCAGCTTGGAAATATTCCCAAGGCACGGATAAAAAAAGGCAAAGTGGCAGAGGAATCTCCAAGTTCACCCAACCCAGAAGGAGAGAGAAGATGAAATTTGGCTAAGTAAAATGTCCAGAGGGGTCAGAAGTCCGCCCGGAGAGTTGAAATTTGGCAAACGAATTATTGAGCACATTTTGGCTAGGCAGACGATTGGAAGATGAAATATTCGGCCGCGAACAAACAAACTTAGTCATGTATCGAGGTTAAATGGGTTGGAATTCTAAATATTTTAATATTTTTAATTATTTCCCAACACTTAGGGAATTTTTATTAAAAAATTCGAAGTCTGGAGATTATTTGGAAGATTAAATTATTCTGCCTTAGGTAAATTTAAATTTGCCATGATTCGAAGATTTAAAGTATGTTGGAAAATTAATTTTAAAAAATTAATTTAATATCTTTTGATATTTTCTCCAACACTTAGGCAATTTTTTAAGAAATTCGAAAATCTCAAACAGAGGTGGCACAGAGATGAAAATTGGAAACTTGCCTCAACGACTGAAAGCGAAATTAGAAACTTGCAAATCTGAGAAGAAAAACATTTCTAAAATTGGAAGAAAATCAGAGAAAAGAAAGCAATTCCTTGAGGAAAATCGCACTTCTCAGCCATAAAATGAGTTTCAGCAACTCATTTCTTCACAATTTCAACTGAGAAGAAGCTATCTCTCTCGAATCTTCAGGGAATCGTTTGCGAAGGAGAAGTTCATGAAAGTAACGTTGCTGTGAGAATCAAGGAAGCAATTTCTTGTTGACAGGCATGATTTTTAGAAAGAAATAAGTTATTTCTTTGCTGAAAATCGTACTTCCCAGCTTTGGCGCACTTCCTCTGGCAGATTTTCAGAATTTTTAAATTCGTTTGCAGCCATAATACGATCTCTGAGGTTTGGAAATTAATCGACAATGTGTTTATACCTCATTTCTATCTTCTACTTTCTTTCCGACACGAGTTTCATTCATAGATGGGCGAATTTGTTCACTTTCAGCTTGCTTTTTGACAGAAATTTTAATTTAATAAGCTGAAAGTGCGATTTTATCCAACAAACACCCCGGATTAAATTAATTTTAAAAAGTCTTGTATTAATGTTAAGTATTTTGTACTTGCAGGTTGACAGTTGATCAAGGAGAGACGTCCAGGCAAGCACAGATGAAATTCGCAAGCAAGGGATCGCAGCCAGAGACTAAAATAAAATCAAAATGGAAAAACATCTCAGACACCAATCTTGGCCACATTGACCTCGAGGAATTCAAGAAAAGGATATACGAACACAATGGACCTTTACCAACGCCTGCCGCCAGAAGAATGGTGAGGAATGGAATTTTTCAAGCTGCCGGATTCCCGCCTGCACTTGAGTGTGCTGAGCTAATGGTGGAGTGTGCACTTCATTATAATGTTGAATCCAGACAGATTGTGGCACCCGATAGGAGAGTGTTAGCTCATCTGGGAGAGTTGGCCATACAGGAGGCCTTTGGCATTCCTACCTATCCAAAGACAGTCTACAAAACTAAGGAGGACGCCCAAAGGTTGTACGATGAACAACCTGACCTTTGTGCCGCCAACCTCAACAAGTCATGGTTGGACAAGCCTAGGCCGTCAGTCAAGAAAATGCCCAAGAAGTTGATGCGTACAGACTTCAAGGAGGACTATGGAGACATCATTATCTTGCTGAACAGAATAGCAGGCAGTCCTTTGGGGGCGCCGTTCGAGCCGTGGATGTACTATTTTATTGAGGACATCACAGAGGGCGTGAAGATGTTTAACTGGTCACGAATGATAAGCAACAACCTCCACGAGCAGCTTATCAACTTAGAAAAAACTAAAACGTTTTATATGAGTTCTTACGTCATCTATATGTTGGCTAGGACTTACAAGTATGCAGGCTTGATATGCAAAGGCACGGTCGGCAGTGGATCAAACGAGTTGAAGGCATATGACTGTTATCCACAGCTGCAGTTGAAAGAGAAGGCACACTTCCGACGAGCTCACGATGCCTTCCTTATGTACATCACGAGGATACTCCAGGGAGGGACGCATCAACGGCTGACCCATGAGGCCAAGAGCTTGATAGGCAAGTATTGATCTTGGTTTATCCAGTATCCACGATATACTTACATCAGAATCCAGGGATTCACCGGGAGCCCATACTGTTTGCCCATCTTCCCGATTAACAAGATGGTCCTGCTGGAAGTACTGAAGCAGCTAGAGGAATTTCAAGGCCTCCAAAGGACAAAGCAAAAGGCGGCAGTAACTTTTCCCTTCTTTGTAGGGAACATGCTAGAGTCTTGTCCATCATCGCAGGCAGCAGATAGTGCCAGGCTCGAGATACAGCATTACCCCTTTGCTACCTATCCATCTAGGAGCCACTTCGACCCGCATTATCACATCAAGACGGTGGATGGAAGGAGGTACAAGCATAGGGTTGAACTAGAAGATTTCTGGGTAGATGCTGCGAACGAGTTTGAGGTTAGGCGAAAGATGTGGGCTAGACTGCCTGTCAACTTGATCAGAGCAATGAAACTTTGTCGAGTACTAGATCAGTTGGAAGAAGATGGACAACAGGTACAGCCGCACCTTGATGAGAGCTTGCCTTTGCCGGTGGTCAAGTGGTCAAAACCCGAGCACGCCGATTTGAATACTTTGATGAGACCAGTCATCAAGTATACACAGTGGTGGGTTGATCAACAGATTCAAGAACTCGAGCGAAAAAGGATAACGTTGACTTATGATATGTTGAGTGAGGCGGAATCCTATTCTTCCAATGCAGATGCATCCCAGGGCGTAGAGATGATAGAGCCCACCACTTCCAGGAAAAGGAAGGAGATAGCTGCAGGCAAGGAGCCAGTTCAGAAGCAGGCTAAGGTAAAGCCTTCACACTCGGCCGCATCTAGGAATATCGAAGAGATGCTGGCTACTGTAGATGCTTCACTGGCTGACATTAGGGATCCTTCCTCGATTCCAGAAAACAATATGGAGCCTCAGTCGGACGAAGATGCGCCACCATCTCCCACGGGCACAAAAATATTGGAGTCCGATGATGAAAATGTGGACACCCAAAATGAGGATTTCCAAGAAGGAATGATTTCAGCTCTTAGGGGAATTTTGGGCGTTCCTGACAGGGAAGATAGGCCGGAAGATGAAGGCATGGAGCAGTCGACGATCCAGGATTGGCTAAGGGAGAGGCTGAAAGTACAAGCGCCAGTGGAAGAGCCAGAAGAGGATGACACTGCGGACTTCTTGGCCAGACTTACGCAAACTGTAGTCAAGAAGCCAGCAAAGAAATTTTCGAGCATACAGAGAGATGAGGCCGCCAACAGAACAGTGCAGATTGCAGTGCCTACAGTGGACAGGCCACAAGAGGACATGGCTCCAAGAGATTATGCCATCACAACCATTGACTTAGGTCCAACCACGAAGGGCCAGGAAATTGAAGACTTGGACAATTCTGTGTCCACTATCAAGTCAAGGTTGGCAAAAGAGGTAGCCAAGAGGGAGTGCCAGTTAGAAATTGAGCGCTTAAAAGAGTATATCCAACACTTGATCAAGCCACTTGATCAGGATAACACGGCAACTCCTCCTCTCCAACTTCGCAGGAGGCAGCCAAGGAGGTGGAAGAAAACAGGGTCACAGTTCAAGAGGCCAAAGAATGGATAGCAATCAAGGGCACGGAAGCTGAGACATTCATGGAGAGGTTGACCTTAGTTTACAGTCAGGCCACTTCACTGCTTTCTAGACTAGCCGCTTTGGCGAAAGTATGGGAGAGCCTTCCAGATGTGCAGGATAGGATCATTCCTTGCCTTAGGATTCTGAAAGGGATTCCGAAGCAAGAATTAATAGACGGAAGCATCATTGCAGCAGGTGCAGCCTATGACTTCCATACTTGGTATTGGGCACTAATGGCACAGGGTGAAGTCTTGGAAAGGGTTAAGGTTGATGGTCTCAAGCTGGAGGATCAGGTTAAGGAAGTCTAGACGAAGATTCTCAACATGATCTCCGATATCCTGGATAAGGAAGCTCTACGAGAGAGGGATTTGCAGCTGGAGGTTTTGAAGGGAAAAGTCCAGGAGAACATTTTTGCGATCACTGGACCCATCTTGAAGCAGGATTGGGCCAAATTGGCGAACATCCTGAGCATCCGAGAAACCTTTGAGAAGACTGAGCCAGAGTGGGAGGATACCTTCGTCAGATGCGTCGAGAGTGTGGACGGACTGGAATTCCGGATCGGAATGCTTCCTCAGGTCACCATGGATGAAGTTGCCTTGATCGTGTCCAGATTCATCGAACACACGGCAACGCGGGAGGATCGGGATGTAATTCCTTGAAAATAGCTCCAAGCGCCACATCACCCTGTCAACTCTCTGTTTACTGAAGTCATTTTGGGAAACTCTAATTAGGGTTTTAATTGTTCAATCTTGGCCGTTGGCTCATTTTTAATCTAAGCTGTTTATTCAATTTTGTAAACTCTATATAAACTTGTTTACTCTCATTTACAATTTGTGAAGTGAGTTGTATAAGATTGTTGCGACGAAACTATTTCCGTTTATATAAGCTCTTGTGCATGATTTGCTAAGAACCACTTTTATTTTCAAGTAGTGTGCAAGGTTTTAATATTTCTCCTTCAACACTTAGAGTAGAATTAAAGTAGTATTCCATTTACATGTATGTTAAGTGAATGATAGATTTGATAGCGGTGGTAGATAAAATTTAGCTCATACTTTTGTCGAATGGATGGTTTGCATTCGATGTGCAAAGTTAGTCTAAGCCATTAAATTGTGGATGCTTAACTTCTATTTGTTTTAGTCAATTCAAACATGAAAATTATTATCACTTCCGTTGAAGATTGCACCCGCTTTGCGTAGTTGTCCAAAGGAGGTGAAACAAAGTGTGGTTACCCTATTTTATCTAGTTGCTGCCGTCTCTTGAGTTCTTAGGCGTAGTTTAGATTTCTAAACCCTTATCCTTTTGCCCCTTTTTTTTGAAAATCCGAAATACCCATCAAAAAGAGCCTTCAAAGATAAAACCGTCTAAGTCCTCAATCTACAAACAAATTATAACGTAAGTCCCCTTGTGATTACCAGCAATCACAACGCCCACTGGCCTTATCCACACGTCATGACCTGACCAAAAGAAACATTGGAGTTATTGTATTATCTTCTAGGTATTTACAATCACTTTTCAAGAGAGGATAGGATTGTCCCTTGGGCATTTTTATTCTGTGTTCGGTGGCGTACTCAAAACACACACCAACACTTCCCTCGTACTCTCTTTGTCGGCCTTCAATTCTTTCATCATTCGCATCATATCTTTCCTAAGTGCTTGTACAGTCTTGGATTCACCGTCGCTGTCGTTCGTACTCTCCTCGTTGCCCGTTTTCTTTTTCCCTCGGGAGGATGTTTTGTTTTTGCTTTCTATATCCATCGCCCGATTGTACGCTTCAACATGCGATGACGAAGGCACGACTTTCATCTTCTTCCTCAACGACAGAAGCAAGCCTTCAATGAACCATCACTTCTTTAGCCCATTGGCCGGTTGAACCTCCAATTTTCCCAACAAATCTTTGAGTCGTCGATTGTATGTGTGCACATTCTCGTGCTTTCCCTGCTTCGTACTATAGATTTCTTCTACAATCTCACTGTCATCCCTCGGGAGTTTGAAATCGTCCTGAAAGGCCTTCTTGAGTAATCTCCATGATGCCCTTTGTGCTTGGTCTAATTCTGAGTACCAATCAATGGCACTATCTCTTAGTGTTGTTAGAAATGCTTTCAGCCAGTGATCCAGATCATCCTGTTCGTTTGCTATCCATATTGTTTCACATGTTTTACAATGTCGTACTAGATCTTCTGACCCATTCCCCATAAACTTCGGCAGCTTCTTCTTGAGTCACCATCCTTCCCTGTTGTCCTCCTTGTGTATTGGACCCGACTAGACCGGTTTCCCCGTTACGTTACGATGCGTCACTTGCACTCTCGGCCACATACGAGTCACTCCCACGTCTTCCATCAGCGTCCTTGACACCTTGAGTCTCCTAGGTTCCACTCTAGTGCTCCATCTGCCAAGGGGTCTTGGGCTTAGATCTCCCTGTCCTCAGCCCTTCGTCGTCGTCCGATATGGACAACTCCTGAATGCGTCGGATGTTGTTCTCAAGTTCTCCACTCAATTCATTTTCATTTTCTTGGCTCTTATATCTTTCTACGTAGGGGGTGATGAAGGGTCCTTCGTCCCTTCCTTCCACAAAATTTTGATGTGCTCTATCGATAGATTAGTCTATCTTCTCAAGATTTGCATTTGTTCTTTTTATACTTTGATCTCCCTCAATTAAATCTTCATTCAACTCCTTATCAACTTGCCTTAATCTTCGTCGCCAATTCTCTTGCTCCTATGCTCTCAGTGATCGCCGAATCCTTTCTTCCTCAACTTCATGCTCAAATGGTATTTGGTTCTTGTCTTTGTTTGGCCATACAAACATTACAGGTCATTCACGCGATCATTGTTGGTTGCCCTGGCAACGACGCCAAATGTTTACTCACTACGGGTACAATGGCGTACAAAGTAAACGGAAATATAAAATAACATTGACAACATACAATAATCACATGGCAATTGCACAGAACATAGATATATTTATTTATTCAGTATTCAGCAATTACATCATAATGTCTCTAGACAGAACATAGCATAGCATAGTAGAACCATAATGTTTACCAACTACATGACTCAAGTATATATAGTACGCTGGCGGTGGTTGAGGTACCAACCGTCGCGTCCCTTCACTATAACTAATTACTTCGTCAGGAACTTAATTCCCGAGACAACTAACTGACATGGCATGTACATAACATAAGTACATGGATTATTAATATTAACGAAAGTCTTATTTACTTATGACTCACAGCCGACCAAGAACACTCTCGACTGACTACATCAACTCACGGCCGACCAAGTACACTCTCAGCCAACTACAGTTTCCTCACTGTCCAAGCTTACAGGTGCAAACAAAAAACCATATTTTCAGGAAAATGTCAGGCATTAATACAACTGAGGTGGGTTGCCCAAACGGTTGTAAAGAAATCAAGCAGCAAAATTCAAATTTAAATAATTGGCCAGGAGAATTCAATGCTAAGAGGCTGGTGTAGTATAATACCCCTGCATCAAACTCCTGGGGATACAAAAATGTGAGTCCCTACTCACTGCCAAAATTGCATTGCTACAGCTTGCAGACTATGTTGCTACAAGTAAACTTGCAGCTAAAATCATGCATCTTTTCTTCCACTTTCGTGCCTTTAATATGAGGCACTCTTTCTCTGTCTTTCAGCCTACTGCATAACTAGATCTCCTTCATATACCTAGCATGACTTTCATCCTCCGCTAACTTGAATTTCTTATTTCTCCTCAGAAAATCAGCTTTCCTTAGTAGTATGCACAAGATAAATGAACCATCACAAGCATATCTACCTTTAACCAAGTGATTGAACTTTTCTTCTGCAACTGTATGTACAACATGCCATTGCCCTAATGTATAATTGTCTCATAGTTGTCAAACAAGTTTTCTACTCTTAAACTGTTCCTCCTTCAGCTGCAGCCTTATAAATACATCCATATCTTGTAAATTCCCACTCGTCCTCTCCTCGGCATCATCCAACAACTCACGTATTGCTGTTGCAGCAGCATTTCCAGCATAAATATCCACCTTGTGGCGGATTTCTAAGAACTTACTTTCCTTCTCAACTCCATTCATCATTTCATTCTTCACACATTTCTTCTCCACATCTGCATTTAATATTCTATACCATAACTCTTGATCCTTGGGTGTAAAGTCATTTTTTGGACTCAAGTCCACATGCATTATGAACTCAAACAACCTGTCCAGTAGCTCCCCTTTCTCATCACTGATCTCTGATGCAATACTATACCTGAAAGTGTCCTCTAGGTCAAACAACCATTGTTCAAAGTTCAAACTGTGCCCCTTTTGATATTATTGTCTCTTCCATCAGTAGGGGACTCTTTGCATCTCCAACCTCCTTTGACTCAAGTTTTACAACCTTCTCCATTTCTGCCACTCCACAGCACCCCTCATTGTCTTCCTCCCTTGATAATTTTTCCACATTGAAGGCTCCTCGCTGCCATCTGTTGTCATGTCTACTTGCAGCATTTTTCTGCTGTCACACTCTACCTTCACTTGCCACACTACAAAGCCTCTACTGTCAACGTATACATCTCCACATTCAGCCCCTTTTGCTGCATGTAATTGCAACATTCCAGATATCACAATATCAACACTTGCAGTCTCACATATAGGCTCTTTTGCTGCACTTGCAGCTCTTTGGGAACCATTTCAACAACACCTATAGCCTTATATTCAGCCTCTCTTAAGAATTCCTTACCTGCCAGTAACAATGTTTTCAGGCTGCCTTCCATCTATCTTTCTTGGGTTGTCAATGGAGTGAGGGTATGCTTTCTCCCATTCTTTACTAAAGTATTTGCTCTACCATTATGGGCAACTCCTCAATCATATTGCCACAGCCTCTCTATGAGTATATGGCACACATCCACCTGCATTACATTGCACCACACAGGATCTTCATAAGTGCCAATCTGAAAGCTCACTAAACTTTGTTGGTTCACCATTATTTGATGGCTCCTTTGCAACCAAGACACTTTATTAGGATTGGAGTGAGCCACTCATCTCAGTAGAGACTAAATTATCCATGCTTCCACTATCAATTATGACCTTGCAGCACTTATCTCTTGCCTTGCATACAGTCTGAAACAAACTCCTTCACTGCATGGACTCCTTCTTTCTTGTTGGTTTTAGCAATGTCCTATTCATCATGGTTCCTCTCCATGCTTCAGTTTCTTCATGCACTCAGATGAAGCATTGCTCCTTTCATTTGCCCAAGTGACATGACTTCAAGTTTCGCTGCTTCTACCCTTGTATTGTTGCATTTGTGTTCATCAACTGCTTTATGGTCCACTCCTCCGCACTTGTAGCATTCGCATATGAAACCTCTACCTCTTCTTAGGCCAAATCTACCTCCTTTTTCTATGTAGGTCACTCCTTGTGCCTCATAATTGTTTTGTTGATTGCAAGTAGTATTGTCCTTTCATTCCAGATGTACCTCCTTTTGGCTGCATGCACTAGTCCATCATCATCATTGGCAGCTTTCCTTTCTTCAACATGGTTGCCCTTGCTGCTAGCTAAACCCCGTTATCTTCTTGACAATTTATCCTCAGTCTTTAGTGCATATTGGTAGGCCTCCTCAATGGTTTACAACTTTATCATGCTCAACTCATCTTGTATTCTCAGCCTTAGGCCATTAACACACCATGCAACCTTCTTATGATCCAACTCATGGTGACCCAACTTAATGACAATCTTGTAAAACTCCTCAATGTAATTCTTCACACTCATATCCTTTTGCCACAAGTCCTGTAGCTGCTTGAGCAACTCAAGCTGCTATTCTGTTGGCAGGAACTTAGCTTTCATTCTTCTCACCATTCTTTGCCATTGGTTAATCTTCTCTGTCTGTCATTTCTCCTCCTTTCCACCAAAGGGTTGCATGTCCTTTCAGCCTTGTTTGTGCCATTCTCACCTTCATTGGATTCTTTATATCATTATATTTGAAATATTCCTCCATCTCCATTATCCAATTGATTAATTTATCCTCTTCAAGGCTCCCTGAGAAGCATGGTAGTTTCATCTTTATTCCCTTTCCAATTTCTAAAATGGCCTTAATGAGCCTTCTTTCTCCTACATCCATTCCATCACCCGCATCCTTGTCTTTTAGTGCTACTGCCTCAACTCCTCCCTCATCTTCACTATCACTGTTAGCACCCACGTGTGTTCAGCCTCTTCTTTGATTCTCCACAAAGGCTTCCATTCAAGCTTCTACTCCCCTCAAGAATTCCAACAGCTCATCAAATCTTCCTGCAACCTCTGCCACCCATCTTCTTGGACGCGTCTTGTTGGCCTGACTCTCTCCTCCTTCTCATTGCAACCCTTCCTGTTGTAGGCACACACGTACACACAATCTCTGCCATATTGGACTTCAACCAACTCCAATCACCAACAATATACATTTTCCTAGAGTTGTAGCCTGCTCTGAAACCATGCTGATGGCACCAGCCACCAGTGGCAGCACCAGAAAACTCAATCTACTCCTCTCACTTGCAGCTTGAATGATGGAGGCTATGTTGCTGCAAATAATACACAGTCTCAAGGGAAAATTGAATAATACCTGTTGTAGGTAGTTCTGCCACCTCTAACTTGATGCAGGTGATCCTAGAGCCGTTCAACCAAACCTCCATGAGCTCACACTCAGAGCTCTACATGCCGCAGGTAAATGAAAGCAAACACACATGCATATACAAGCTTATAACAGTCCAGCTATGCAACAACAGATAGACAGCAATAAATTGGCAAGCAAGCACACATCAAGAAATTTAAGTCCAAAATCTCTCATATACTGGTGCAGTAAATGGAGCAGCTTCTTAAAATAAAGCCTTCCTTCATTAGATCACTGAAAGTGCATTTCATTACACATACAGTCATACTTAACTCAGAATTACAGAGCTGAACAAGAAACCCATTTATCCTTCTTATACCTCTGTTATTCCCCTGTTTTGCTGAACCTAGAGACCTACATAAAATGACAAACCACTCTTTTCTTAGGGCCTATTGCCTTTCTTCTCTTTTCTTTTGTTAATCTTCCAAATTCCCTAAATCTCTTCATATTTACTTTTACATGAGCACACCTCCTTCCCTACATGTGAGGACAAAACCAATATCTTTTAAAAATAGCGTCCTTCCTCTTTTGCTTCTCATAGCCTATTGACCTCTTTGTTCTTCATCCACATCTCCTTTATTTCTCATTCTCTGCCTACTCTCCTCTTCCCAGTGGCTTCTTCTTCCCTTCTTTATGTGGTCTCCTCACTGTTTGTGCCTGCATGTGCAAACAAACCCACATTTTAAGGAAAATGAAGGCCTCCTTGTAATCTCTGTTTCTTTTCTATGTTCTGCATGACCTTATCCTCTTCTATCTGTTCTTATCTCCCCATATCCCTCTTCTCCTATCCTTTCTTCTCACAAAGACTCAACCCAAAAATCCTGCCAGATCTCTTCTGAGTACCAAAACAGGTCCTTATTATGCTGCACCCACCAGAAGTATTTTCCCTCTCAAGTTCCTGCTCAAATCTGTTATCTGAGAGCCAAGCTAATTATCTCTTGCTGAAGGAAACAGCCCAGGCAAGTTTAAAATCACCAATCCTGTACTCTTTCTGACTAGTATTGAAACAACTGGGGCAGGTTGATTAAACAGTTCCAAGAAAATCAATTGGCCAGGAGAATTAAATGCTGTGTGGTATGATGCCCCTGCATCAGAATTTCTGGCTGATTGATTAGGGGTTTCATGTTGTCAAGACAGGCCCTTTTTATGCTGCACCCACCAGAGGTATTTTCCCTCTCAAGTTCCTGCTCAAAACTGTTATCTGAGAGAGTGAGAGCCAAGCTAATTATCTCTTGCTGAAGGAAACAGCCCAGGCAAGTTTAAAATCACCAATCCTGTACTCTTTCTGACTAGTATTAATACAACTGAGGCAAGTTGGCTAAACAGTTCCAAGAAAATCAATTGGCCAGGAGAATTGAATGTTGTGTGGTATGATCCCCCTGCATCAGAATTTCTGGCTGATTGATTAGGGATGTCATGTTGTCAAGACTAGATATTTCCTACTTTGTTAACCTTCCTATTGGGTGCATACCCCTTTTCACCAAAACTTAAAAGCTTTTTCCTAAAAGCTTCAACATGGATATCAGTTTTCCTGGCCATGATATCCTTTTCTAGAAGTTTTTGGTTTAACATTCTTACCTCAATTTGAATTTCCAATTACCAGCCTCCCCCATCAATCGGATCTGCTATCCTAATCCTTCTATCACAGGAAATTTGCACCTATCATACTAATCAATAATTGCCAGTGCTCTTTAGGATATTATCTTATATCAGATAAGTGACAACACACTGTTTTTTAGTAGTGTATTTTTCCTCCATTCATACCTCGTTGATTTGGTTAGAATGAACTTTCCTCCCTCCAGATCACTAGAATTCACCATCTATATGAGGGCCTTCTTATCCTGACCATCTTAATATTGGAATTTTGTACCCATCTTTAAATCAGATAAAACTACTCAAACTTTAAACCTCTCTATGATAATCCTTTTTCCTGTATAAAAACCTGAGAAGCTTAAAAAATACTGTTTGTTCCCTTTGGTTTCATTTTAATCACTTCTGAGCATTTTTAGAGGTTTTCTTTTCTCCTGAAATTACCTTTATATGAATCAATGTACTTGTCCCTCTAATGGTGATGATGCCTAGTATTATCTTAACTTTTAAGCATTCTATGCCACGCATTTAGTAATTACTTATTATCTGTTCTTCTCCTCTGTTAACCAAGTTGTTTATCAATTTGTGTCAAATTGCAACAGATCTGCATGCAGCTTAAGTATACCATGCAAAATTGTAAACTGAAAATCGATGACTTCTGCCTACTTCACATGAACCCAACAATCAAACATCATCATTGTAAGAAATAAGACATTTACCATTGGATAATTATTGTATTATGGTCCCTTATTTGGTGGAAGTGTAAGTGAAATTGTTATGGGATGTTTTCCTACTAGTTCTTCCTCTCTTTCTAATGCTAGCTGGAGGCCATGGTGAGTGATAACATTCATAGTTCTAAAACTTTGCGAATTCTCACTGGACTCGTGAGAGCTCATTAGATTTTTCGCTGGACAAGTAACTCACCACAGGCTCATGAGCTTAGCATGGCAAAAAGCTTGTGAGCTTCTTGTGAGTAACTCAGTGAGTTTTGCCTGCAACTTGGCCACCGAAAAAAATTCAAAAACCCTTGTTTAAACCCTGATTTTTTGTCATTTTCATCTTTGGCAATTAGGATC
The DNA here is from genome assembly GCA_007115665.2 of Sequoiadendron giganteum. NCBI lineage: Eukaryota > Viridiplantae > Streptophyta > Pinopsida > Cupressales > Cupressaceae > Sequoiadendron > Sequoiadendron giganteum. Next base: position 274,328,560 of record CM021101.1, read on the forward strand.
TCAACAGCATGAATTGATTGTCAAGTGATTGAAAGGATTCATCAACAGCTGCTTAAAAACAATAAAATTATGAGAAGCAAAGATTGTTTTCCCTCTATTTTATTTGAAATAACAAAAAGCAGCACTTTTCCTGTTTTCATCAATTTTTAAGCAGTTTTTAATTTCCCAAGTGATTGAATTTCATTTATACTTTTGATTTGCCAAGTCAATCCCAATTCCAAGTAATGTTACTCTGATTAAAATAGACTCATGTTCTCTAAATTCATTCTATGTGCATCTCATGCATTTATTTAACTTTATAATTATGGAGTATTTATGTAAAAAAAGTTATTTGGCAAGTTTTCGTGAGTCTTAGTTTTTGAACTATGATACCATTAAGTTATTAACAATTAATATTCAATGGTGCCCGACTTTGGACAATTTGACCTATTGTGTTAGAGAGTAGATGGGGTGGTGTCCCACAATATAGAAGATTGGAGAAATAAACTTGTCATCAACCTCTCTGATCTTGTTTTTTTATTTGCCAACTTTTAACGTTTTGAAAAAGGGTTTAGGTTTTGCAATCATAGCTAGATTTATACATAAGGACTTCATGATTGAAATAGAGAAGGTCATTAGTTTTGTACCAAATGAGGTAGCAAAGGAGATAAGAAAAGACTGTGTTGTTGCTCTCAGACAATCTAAACTACCAAAGTGAAACATCCCCAAACCTGAGCAGACAATATTAAAGAAGTTAAATGAGAATAACAATATCGTTATTACTAAAGCTGATAAAGGGAATGGTACATTGGTTATGAACAAGTTAGACTATGAGGCAAAAACTATTGAACATTTGACAAATAGTTGTAGTTACAAACTTACAAGTAAATGGATTTTAACCACGTGTCCTTGATTATGAGGACAGTGAAGAAAGCAATTTCCCCTTTTGTCTCTTAATGAGAATGTGAAAAAGCATCTTTTGCTCATTCAAAGAGATAAGAGGGTAAGCTATGCTTGGGAAATGGTGGATGCTTAAGTTGTACTATTACTTCTATAGGAAATGATAGGAAAGGATGAAACAGAAAGATATGGAAAGGAAAAAGACGAAAAAATAAGATCAGAAATTTGAGAAAAATAAATCAATTAATTAATATAAAATTGACAAAATTTTAGACATATATAAAATCGTTCTATGTAATATATCCCGTGTCTATGGTATAAAACGGTATAGAAAAGAAAATGGGAATTGCATCAGAAAATTTAGCATTAGTTGAATTTTAAGATTTTAGATCTATGTCCCTTGGAAATGTTAAGAAATGCCATTAGAAAGACCATCAGCCCCTGGACATTTTTCAGATTGGGCTGAAAACACTTTTAGGGATTTTGCCCGCATAAGATGATGCTTTCAGAATTTCTTTATACACAAACATATTTACAACAGGATAATGGTTCTCGGGTTTCATAGGTTCAAATACTTTAGTTTGCTCTATTTTGAATACATCTTAGGAAAACGCCTTTGAACTGGCACCAAATCATGAGGACAAACCCTCTTTCTGGGTACTATTCTCTATTTTGAATACATCTTAGGAACACACCTTTGAACTGGCACCGAATCATGAGGACAAACCCTCTTTCTGGGTACTATTGAGCTTTTACTGTTCTTCGTGCTGGGATGACTCCTGCCATTACATGAAATCTATAGTGCCTTACAAGCCCCTAGCTTCTGATGACAAGAGTCATCCCCTGCAGGAAAATTTTGTTGCAGCTAAACTTTGAACTTGCACATCTTAATAACTGTGGGTTAATGTTTGGGCCCTCACTGGCCCAAAACAAGAAATATGAGTATTACTCAGAAGCAGGCAGTCAATTTTTTTAAAAGACAGAGTAACAACATAACAAGAACATTAATCGCTATATCTGGCTAAAGCAATTCAGCATCAAGTTTGAGTGACAGATTCAATGGTAAAATAGGTAACTTCAAAATGACAAAACCCTGTCATCCCATTCCAATCTTAAAGTCACAATGATTTAATAGCAGTGTGTTGCTGTGTGTAAGTATTCTGGAATTCCAGAGGACCCACATACGTTATAACATTTTGTTATTAGAATGAAAAATGGTACCATTTTCAGCCACGAGTCAATTTCATATCATTTCAAAATGAGAAGACTTAGTGCATACCCAACTGATCATTAAAGTTGGGAATCAGCTAATCTAAAAGAGATGCCATGAGTAGATGATTAGTTCACCACAACCAGGCATACCTGACCATTTTCCTGCAGGATCATATTCTTCCAATCTCCCTCTGGAATCATCATAGAAATCAACTTCTAATGATCCAAGAGGCAGTTCAATGTTATGCCCAACTTCCTACTCAGTAGTACCTGTGGCCTATAGAGTCCAACATCGGCATCAAGATCAACATTCCTATCAGTGCCTAACGATACTGGTGATGGATCCCTTAGAACCTACCATTACTACTTGATACTGCTCAACAGATACTGCCAAAAGATGATGGGACACATGGTCTTTCATCTCACTCTTCCTTTACCTTCTATAAATTCATTACAAGAACGTACATAGATTCGTCACAGGCCGCAATCGTCCATCTCCTTCACGAGAATGGCATATGTAGAATGTGCATAATTAGAAAGCTCAATTTCAGTTGCGTATCTGTCTCCCATTTTTTTAACGTTTTTTCTGTTTCTGATATCTTTATTTGAGTTTATGACCATCGTTGATATAACTCTGTTTTTGTTTTAAATCTTTCTCCCTTATCATTAATGTTGTTTCTATTTCCTTCCTTGGAGTTTCCTTCTGCCTATACCAGTTTGGATTTAAAAACTTTAGAGTGTTGTCCACCTGAGCTCTCTTAACTAAAGACCAAAAGAAAATCGTTAAAACAATTTCAAACATGGGAAGACGCCTACAATCAAAATTGTTTCTTTCTGTATTGGCCCATGGGAATTTAATTTAGCCCAAAATCTCCGAATATTTGCATTGAGAGCTCTAGATTTTACAACCTCAATTTTGCATCTGTTATGGAATTTTCCACCCCAAAACCACGTTTAGACAAGTAGAATTTAAGGGGGAAATGAAGAAAGAAGAAAACTCACAATAAGATATTCCTTGGCGTCCTCCGTAAGGGCGTTTTCACAATAGTAGACAAGTCCTGAGATGACATCATTGTCCAGCTGCAAGCCAGATTCCACTTTTCTGCAGAGCTGTTGCAAGGCATCTTCAAGCCATTTACCTGATTCTGTACTCACCATCTTTCCCCCTTCATTAGAAACACCCTCCTTGCAAGAGTCCGCATCGCTTGGGGAATTGAGATTATATATATATACAAAAATAGAGATTACTCTTAAAATTCCAGCCAAGTTAGGGCTACTGTAGTTGAAATAACCTCTGTTTTAACGTCAAAGCAATGTCAAATAAGGTTTAAATACCTCACATTAAATAAATTTAGATTAATTAAATAAATGTAAATATAATTGTATTTAGTTTAGATTTATTCTAATTAGAGTTGATTTTAGTTATAAATCTAAATGAGAAAAATTATTTAGAGGTATTATTGATTGGAGTATAGTATAAATTTTAGGAATGTAATTAAAAAGCAATTTATATGTTTTGTTTAATTTTTTATATGTTTGATTTTTTATTTGTAATTGTTTAATATAAATATTGATTTCAAAATGTTGAGTAAAAAATTTTATGAGGAACATTTTTTATATATTGAAAAGACAAATCTTATAAGCACACCATTAATGAGTACATAACATGACCGTGATATCATTTAAAGAGATTTACTTTGATAGATATGATTTTAGATATCAGTGAACATTATTATTAGGAGCATGAAGACCAATTCATATAAGAAATCATATCAATTTTTCTTAGTGTTTACATAATTGCAATTTTTATTTTTTTAATAGCATTCAAATGACAAAGGCTCTATTTCATTAGCAACATTCAAATGAGAATGGTGGTGCTATTCCTAGTGAATTGAGAGATTTAACTTTGGATATAATAGTGAATGTCAAGCTTATTTTCTCTCTATCACCAATATTTATTATGTCCCTTTGGTTGCCCTTGTGATTTGTGTATGGTTGGAGTCCATGTCATTTTGGTTGGAATTTGTGTACCTTTACTAACAAGTGGAAAAGGGACAAACCTGTATTATTCATCTCCCACAAAACACCTACACAATCATCAAACTCAACAATTACACAATATGACAAGCCAAGAAATACAATACCTTTAGAATAGACTATATTCTTATAGTACCAAGTACCCCATTAACTAAACCAACATCTACCCATAAAATACAAACTAACATTATGCATTGGGCAACCCACAATAGTACCTTAATGTCTAGATGATTGACCTCTTTCTCATATAATATTGTACATTTAGCGTATGCTGTTATATTTTGTGCTATTGATATGGTTAACAATTTTAATATTCTTTTGTTATAGAGCATGATAGTATTATATGTTACATATAAATGCAAGGATGCATCAAACAATGTCCATTAATTAACATTGATAAAGATGTATGCTCATCCTATGACGACTTGTTAGTTATTATATGTTGATGATGCATTTTGAATGTTTGTTGATATATTTATGAATCTAAACAAAATACTGTCTAGAAGATTACAATTTTTTTTATTTTTAATGTAATTAACAATGTTTTACCACATTTTTTTCCTATATTCAGACAAAATAGAAATTAAATATGTTAAAAATATTATAGTAGAAAGAGAGATTTTATGAATGAATATTTGTTAAGTGTGATTATAAAATGTATAGATAAAAATTATAATTATAAATTTAGATATTATAGTTTTAATTAAAATATAAAGTAATGTTATTATTATGATAGGCATTATACAACCATAAATAAAAATATCATCTTTAATTTTAAAATTTTACAATAATTTATGTGTTAAAATATCAATATTTACTAAGAAATATAATATTTTTAAATAAATAACACATAAAAATAAAAATATGTCCTCATCAATACTATCCATTTTTCCTTCATATTTAAATAATTCTTTGAAGAAAAAAATTTACAATTTTGTAAGGTTTGTGGCCTATGTGCAATAGTAGTGTGACCATTAAATATGAAGGAAGCAACATTTAAATGAGTATAAACTTTATTAGAATTGTTAATCTTTTCCTTCTAAATGTGTAGCAAGAAAATCTAAAAATAAAACTCTAGAAAATTGAAAAATTGAATATCATTTTGTATATGTTAAAGAAAAAAACTTAAGCACTATTGAAATAATTTGGATTAATAAAACAACTAGAATTTAATATGAAGTTTTAAGTTTTAATTAATTTATAAACTAGCTTATCTATCTTATTATATAATATATAGGAAACACAAAGATATATCAATTTGTAGGGATCCATTTTGTAATTTTATTGTTGTGTGTTTGTAATAAATGTGAATGTATGTGTATATTCATATATGTATTGAGTGGTGTACTATAAATGCTACTACTTGATGATTATCATTATTGCTTGCATGGGGATGTTGATCATTTTGATCATCATTGAATTTGTTATGGTATGAAGAATACGCCAGTTCGACAATGTAACAATCTATGTCGTCAACCTTGCTTATGATATTAATATTCCTTAAATGATTATTATTTTAATATATATTAAAAGTTAAAACAGCTACTTAAGTCATGAGTTAAATGTTGGGGCTTGTCTCTTATTAAAAGAGGAGCAAATTGCATTTGTGTTGCTCAACTTATTAATGAGGAGCTTGTGGAATTCTATAGGTAAAACTAACACATAAATATAGATCCAATTGTATGAATGAAATCAAATGAAATTAACATAGAAGTGAAAAGAAAGAAAATGAATAAAAGAAAGATAACATATAGAGGTAAGAGTCTAAAAATATTATTATTATTATTGGTCCACTACATTAATAATTATTTAAATAATTTGATATCATTTAGATGAAATTTAAGGGATTTGACCAAAAACTAAAATATGTTAAAGCATTATCTATATTAATATTTTTCAACATGTATATTGATAAGGCTTCACAAATCTTTTCACTCTCCATAGGAAAATGTTTTTAATCATCTATATCTAGATTAATATTTTGGTAGTTAGACATTGTAAAATATTAATCTAGATATAGATCATAAAAATTATTTTTCTAATAAGAGTCCAGCCCCAACATTTAACGTGTGACTTAAGAAACCATTTTAATTTTTAGTATATATTAAAATAATAATCATTTAATAAATATTAATATTATAAGTAAAGTTGATGAAATAGATCATTACATCGTCGAACTGGCAAAACTACATATTTACAAACTTGCTTTTATTAATGAACAAGTGGATTCAAACATCCTTATTTATTTGCATAATTTCAACATGACATGACTATTCATCACGAACTCGAGGGGTATATCCCTCAGAGTCATCAGAACTAATAATTATGACTTTGAGTGAGTGAGGCACTCACAGGTGCTCTCCCAACCCTTTTGATTTACTTGAAGGATTACTCATGCTACATTCACTTGGCACAGAACATCGAGATATATCCTTTTCAAAAAAAAATTAAAAAAAATCATAAATTCATTTCTATTAATAATATAATATAATATTTTTATGATCATTAATAATAATATATTATTATTAATTTTAATAATAATTAATTATTATAATATTACTTAAATAATTAATTAATATATATTAGAATTAAAGTAAGTGTAATTATTATAATTTTTTATTTATTCAAATAAATGAATTAAAAATTCTTATTACTTTATTTTAATAATTAATTGATAAATTCAATTAAATTATTATATTTAATTATTCATATTATTATTATTATATTAAATTAGACATTAAAATCTATCCCTATTAAATATTAAGAATCGACGAAGCAGAAGGGTTGCAACATTTTCCCCTATACGAGAACTTAATTAACCTAAAACATTCCCCATTTACCATTATGAAAATCCCATTATGTTAGGATGGATTTTTCATACACCCAAAATATCCCAATGCAAATCCGCCTTAGAATCAATGAACCAAAAGATAGGGAGCTAAAATAAATAAGACAATGTAATGTTCTAGTTGGTGAAACAAACAAGAGAAGATAATGTTTATCGTGCACCTACTTTATATTGTCAATGCACAAACCACTCACTTTTATGCAGTTTGTACCTGTGTATAGGCTATGTGCTTGTGAGGAAAGAGTGCTAATAATGTTTTGTTAGTAGGTAAGGATCTATGCATGCATATTATCCTCAATGTTGTTTAAACTATTGGTGAGTGGTATACAACCTCAAATAATTATTTGCAATCACATTTGAGTGTATAAAAAACATTACCTACTTTATCACTTTGGAGATTCCCTTGTGAAGACTTTGTTTAGAGTGATCTTCTCTAAAATCGAAGCCCTTTGTTCCCCAAACATTGATTCTCAAAAATACTATGATTCTTAAAAATACTAAAGAACATGTTTTTCTACTCTAATGATTGATTCTAAGAAATACAAAACAAACTTTTCCCTCCCCAATTCCTCTTCGCTGCCCCATTGACCACCTCTTTCCAATCATGCCCTCCTCAAAGACTAAGAGATTGATATATATATATATATATATATATATATATATATATATATATATATATATATATATGAAATTTCCCAAATCTGCTATAAAAGGATCAATGCAAGCTTCAATTATGGTGTCATCCAATGCATTGATTGGAGTGTGACTCAAGCATGGGATGGAGTGGCCCTATTCATTGCTCTCCAACCGCTCTTAAATGTATTTTTTTTTACCTCTTATTTAATTTCCACATGCAGTGTTTGAAATTTTGATTATATATTTTTCAACCAACCATTCCAGTGGAATAAATCTTCCAATTAATACATTCCAGTGAAAGTTACTAAATTGCCATATATTTATTGAATCCCTCTACATGTGTTTATATATATGAATACACCCAAACATTATGTTTTGCTTACTTATGAATATGATAATTCCAAAAGGGTTTTATTGAAATTAAATTTAAAAACATGTATAAAGGGTGTAGATGTGTATAGAAATACATTTGCATAGTGATATATGATCATCAATATTCTTGAATACATTCTACAAGACAAGTTTAATTAACATGGGCACTCGAATTGACTCTTTATCAAGTTAAACCAATGCTTATTTCTTATATCATATCAGAGGGAGGGAAAATTACAAAATGCTCTTGCCATAGCTACCACATACACATTCGTAGAAGTATTGAAAAGACCCGACTCTTTTCCTTTATCAATTTTCTCAATCATGTTTTACTAATATGATTTCTGACAAAATTGATTGATTGAATAAGGATTTCTATCTAGACAATGTTAGACTCCAAAAGCCTTGATTTCTATTTTTCTCAATGCTAAAATGTAGGGTAAGATTAACATTTACTTAATTTAACAAACACCATGCTTATGCTTATATACCTTAGCATATAGATTCAAAAAAGTTACATGAAACCTTTGGAGGTCTTCTTGTTTCAATTTGGAGATTTGTTTGCATAATGCCTAATGGGATTTTCATATCTTTAGTGCCATCTATAATGGCCCATATTCCTTTTTTGATGCAGTCAAGATTGGGGTGTCTTATCAAACTATCCAATCTTGCAGCCTTATCATGTCATACAACCCACATTAACATAATAATGGATAAATAACCTAAAACATATCTTTATTTCAATGTGCATACACATCCATACATGAAAATTCCTCAAGAACAATTACATATAGTGAGGATTTCAACAAGAAATTAAATTCAAAAATTTTACAAGTGTTTCTAGGCACTTCATGCCTTCAAATCTTCAAGGTCTCTTGCCTTCAAATTCCTTGGCTTTACTCCTCTTTGTAAATCTAATTTTTTCCCTTCATCCTACAGCTCTCATGGCTACCTTGAACACCTACAAAATCCCTTTTCTCTTCTCTTCACAAGCTAATTTTTTTTGCACTCCTCATGCTACTCTCATGAGCAACCTGCAAGTTATTTCTCCAACCTTCTTGCTATTGATTTTTTCCTCTTAACACCATTAAATTTTGTATTTAAAGAGGGTTTGAACTATATGAAAACCCAAAAAAAGTGGTTCCCAAATCTTCTCTTTGATTGATCCTTAAAATTCTTGCAAAAAAAGAAATAAAACATAGTTTGTTGCTCCCAAAAGTGTCATTAAGAGTTGTTGAACCACATCCAATTTCTTTCTATTTTATATTCCTTTGGAAAATGAATAAAATCAATAACCAATTTTTTCCCATTCACCCCATATTGGAAATTGAAGTCATTTATTTATTTTCCAAAAATTACTAGTTTTTTCTCCATTTTAGGAACCAAAACTGAAAGAATTAGACCAAAATGGAATGCCAATAGTCACTTGTCTTATGCACACTTCCTTAGGCATACAAGTTGAGAAAATTAATTAATTTTCCTTCAAAATCTCCTTCGACCATGGTAAATTGACCATTTCAACCCCTAGAACTGAAATTACATAATTTTGCAAATCACATTAAACACCTTGCTTGACCTTGATGTATGAAATGGAAATAAATTCCTCACAAATAAAAACTTCACAATATGCTCTTGAATTTCAAGCCCACACCAAAAATGCAAAATACTGAACATAAAAGGAAAATATTTTTTTACGATGTAGGATTTCTTGTGAGCCCAAATGCTCCTGCATCAGAAACATCGAGTAAGAAGTTTGTGAGCATGGCTCACAAAATGGAATTGAGTGTTTGAAACATAATTTCAAATAGTAAACTATTTGCAGCATACTCCAATGCTTTCATAGGTACCCTTTTGATTTTTCTTCCTTCTTCTTTTCCAGCATCTTGTTGGAAAACTCGCCATTCTCCTCCTGCAACTCTTCACACTACTCTTCTCTCCTCTTGTGAATTTTCATCCACCATATACCTTTCTCCTCCTCCAAATTCTTTCCCATCTCCTCTTCTCCTTCTTGTGATCCATCCCACCATAAATTGACCAGCTCCACCAATTTCTACCTGCAACATCCTCTACAATTTCTACACACAAACATGCAACATCTACACACAACTCCGCAACTAAAAATTTATCCTCTACAACAACATCCTCTTCTACTCTCACTATGGAAGAATAATCACAAATGAAATCAAAATGTTAATAAATTACCTATTTTTCCTTTGCTGCAATATTCATCTTCTTTCCTCCATTAGCAAGCTTACCAACCACTCTTCTTCTACTACTAAAATCTACAACATTAAATCATTTGTGTCTTCACCATTTGCAATCTCTTCACATTCCATCGCTGCAATCAGATCCATTATAGATGCATCTCCATTCTCTTCTATCATCATCGCTGCTACACTTGCATCCTCTTGTTCATTCTTTTCTTCTTCTTTCTCAATGCCTTCCTCATGGCATGTCTTCATTGTAACCTTATTATTTCCTTCCTCTTTCAAGATATTTTCTTCTTCATTGCTATCTATTAGACTCTTTGCTTCATCTTTTCTTCTACCTACACATGAAAAGGCATTAGAAAAATTATAGGATTCAACTTCTCCCATCTACTTTTCTTTTTATTTCCTCTTTCCTTTCATAATACTTTCCTCCAAGACATCTAACCTCCTTGATATTTCTACACACTTATTCCAAATAGCCCAACTCTCTTCCTCTAAAATTCTTTCTCTCCTCTCAATAAAAGAAATTTTTATAGCCTTAACCAAGTCCAACCTCATACTCTTCTTCCTTGACATTTCTACAAACACTTGAAACCCACTCACAATTTGCAACAAAACATACACAAAACTATAACTATCCTCTACCCAACAAATATTTTGGAAGATGTACCTCTCAAAACCCCCTCTACCCACTTTCACATAGTGGAGGACATTTGTACACCTTCTACCTAGCCTTATCTCTATTAGATAATAACCCAAATCAATTACACACAAAAAATCATCATATCTCATCAAACCATATCTCTCTCAAGTCTAAAATCCTTCTCTCCACACACATTCCAATATATCATACATGCTCTAATAACAATTGATGCAATCAAGATTGGGGGGTCTTATCAAACTACCCAATCTTGCAACCTTATTATGTCATCCAGCCTAGATTAACATAATAATGAAGAAATAATCTGAAACGTATCTTTATTTCAATGTTCTTACACATCCATACATGAAAATTCCTCAAAAAAAATTACATATAGTGAGGATTTCAACAAGAAATTAAATTCAAAAATTTAACAAGTGTTTCTAAGCACTTCATGCCTTTAAATCTTCAAGGTCTCTTACCTTCAAATTCCTTAGCTTCAATCCTCTTTGTAAATCTGATTTTTTCCCTTCATCCTACAAATCTCATGGCTGCCTTGAATGCCTACAAAATCCCTTTTCTCTTCTTCTATTTCTCTTCTCTTCACAAGCTGGTTTTTTTTGCACTCCTTGTGCTACTCTCATGAGCAATCTACAAGTTCTTTCTCCAAACTTGGTTTTGTTGATTTTTTCCTCTTAACACCATTAAATTTTGTATTTAAAGAGGGTTTGAACTATGTGAAAACCCAAAAAATTGGTTTCCAAATCTTCTCTTTGATTGACCCTTAAAATTCCTGCAAAAAAATGAAATAAAACATAGTTTGTTGCTCCCAGAAGTGTCACTAAGAGTTGTTGAACCACATAAAATGTCTTGATGTTTTATATTCCTTTATAAAATCAATAAAATCAATAACCAAGTCATTCTCATTCACCCCAAATTGGAAATTGAAGAGTCATTTATTTGTTTTCCAAAAATTACTAGTTTTTTCTCCATTTTAGGAATCAAAATTGAAAGAATAAGACCAAAATGGAATGCCAAGAGTCACTTGTATTATACACACTTAGGTGTCCAAGTTGAGATAATTAATTAATTCTAATTGTTTTTCCTTCAAAATCTCCTTCGACCATGGTAAATTGACCATTTCAACCCCTAGAACCTTGAAATTTTGTAATTTTGCAAATCACATTAAACACCTTGCTTGACCTTGATGTATGAAATAGAAATAAAGTCCTCACAAATAAAAAATTCACAATATGCTCTTGAAGCTCAATCCCACACCAAAAATGGAAAATACTAAACATGAAAGGAAAATATTTTTTTGGTGATGCAAGATTGCTTGTGAGCTCGGATGCTCTTGCATCATTTTCACAATATTTATTTATTATTTTTGACTAGGATAATATAATATATTTTCTTGATAACAAAATATATTTCTTTATCAAGAATAAAGTGGATTTTCTCTTATTGTCCAACTAAAATTTTTCTTACAATTATATGATACAAAACTTACGTGGATCTTATGCAACTATTGAAGTTGGACACTAAGTAAATGCACAAGGTGAGACAGAGGATCCAACAACCATGCGACATATTGTTTTCATATGAGTGTTACATATCAAGGCCTCTACAACTATTAGATTGTGTGGCAAGGGAGACTTTATGTAATTATAAACCTTCATGTGAAATCTAATTATTATGCCTCTAGGTCTTCCATTGCTTGTGATTTATGAAAATCCATGGGATCATGAACACCCAAACAACTCTATAGTGAAAGTAAATTAATAATGCCAATAGGGTATTCACTGGTGATTTTGGTGTAGGTAGAAAGACATAGGTGGGATTCAGTCATAAGCCTTACCAACTTAAATATGAAAAAAATTAATTAAAATCAAAACACCCAACATGTGAATGGAAGATATCAGATAGGGTGTATGTGACAAAGCAAAAAAAAACCCATACATGCAATGCAAAAGAAGCTTTCTAAAAGAATACCTAAATAAAGATTATAAAGATAGGTTTCTTACCATATAAGTAGTCAAATCCACAAGAAGCAGATGGAGAGCTAGAAGTGGCCCTCCTAGGATTTGGGATTTTTTGGTTAGTGAATTTTTATTAGCATTACAGGCATGGACATGATTCCTATTGGCATTGTGCATGAAAAAAACCAATCCAAATGATGATGCCGCAACTTTTCTATTGATTTCTTTCAACCATGTGGTGAATCTCGTCCATGATGTAGTCCCTTCCATTGCTATTGGCCCCTTGAAACTTCAAAAAACTGAAAACACGGACTCAAAATACATAAAACAAATACCCATAAACCCTTAAAATCTCCAATGAGTGAACCAATGACTTTGAATGAAAAAATAATTGGAACAAACTTTTAGACATTTTGAACAAACAAATATCTGCAAATATTTTCCATTTTGTTCTAAATTCCCAAAGTCTATTCTATAGAGATTGATATTTCATAGTGAGTATTATTCTAGATACATTGACAGTTCTATAACTTTTTTGTAATTTTAGTCTCTGCTTATATTCTGAATGTGTGAATTTTGTTTCTGTAATTTGCATATAAATTATCCTACCTGGGCAATTAGTATCTTCTATTTTGGATGGAATTTTGATATATCATATTTATAGTTCTAATTTTTGTTGCTTTGTACTTAAGATTATATGAATAAATGCTTATACATAGGCATTGGGAGAGATGTCTATGTGTATGGGAACAAGAGCACTAATTTTTGTATTAGGGTACATGGTGCTTAAGTATGTGATCTGTTTGCTATACACAATTACACATATAGATTTCAAAAATTTCAAAATTAAAATGAATTGTTATAAAAAATGAATTACACATGAAAAGAGGCCTTTCCTTTGTCACCCTCTCCTATATCAAAATCTTCCATGCAAGTCTAAGGTGCCCAAACTTATAATTATTTCTACATCATATGCTCTTTTCTTTAGGAGATCCTACAAAATGTTATGCCTTCTTTCTAGATTTCTTGGTAGGTATTTGCTTGAAAAAGGAATTGCTTGGGTGGGTTTTTAGCCATTTTGGGGCCTATATTTCATTTATTTATTTATAGTAGATGTCCTTTCCTAGCTAGAATTGTTTCAATTCAAATCTCCCCTATCTAGGGTACATATTTGTCTCTGGTATATGTACTATATAACCTAGGGTATGACTATTTTGGTTTTAGTGGTTTATTATTTTATGGTTAGATGATGATAAATTGAAGCTTATTGTGCCAAAATGTTGAAAAATTTCTCAAGTATGTCAAAAATTCTTTGACAAGCATATATGTGTCTAACAACTAGTGCAATTAATGAAATTCTCGCAAGCTTGGATGTATAATGATTCAAACAAAATTATCAATGTTTTAAAATTTAACTTGTATGTTGATAAAGATAGGTCTCTTACCATATAAGTAGTCAAATCCACAAGAAGTAGATGGAGAGCTAGAAGTGGCCCTATTAGGATTTGGGATTTTTTGGTCAGTGCATTTTTTTCATATTACAAACATAGGCATGATTCTTATTGGCATTGTCCATGAAACAAACCAACCCAAATGATGATGCCACAAATTCTCTACTGATTTCTTTCAACCATGTAGTGAATCTCACCCATGATGTAGTCCCTTCCACTGCTATTGGACCCTTGAAATTTCAAAAAACTAAAAAAACACAGACTCAAAATACATAAAACAGGTTTGTGGCCTATGTACAATAGCAATGTGACCATTAAATACAAAGGAAGCAACATTTAAATGAGTATAAACTTGATTAGAATTGTTAATCTTTTGCTTTTAAATGTTTAGCAAGAAAATCTAAAAATAAAACTCTAGAAATATTGGAAAATCGAATATCATTTTGTATATGTTAAAGAAAAAAATTAAGTAGTATTGAAATAATTTGGATTAATAAAGCAACCAAAATTTTATATGAATTTTTAAGTTTTAATTAATTTATAAAAAATAAAGTGTAAGAGTATAATAATTAATTATAAAATAATTAAGTTTAAATGTTAATCCATATTTTTAAAAGTTTATTAATAAGAAAGAAAAAATAAATTTGTTAAATCCAAATAAAAAAATATTTGATAATTATAACTAACCAAACTAAAAATATAGAAGAATAAGTACAAATATAATTTTAAAATTAAAAACTATTTTTTGGCATTCAAGATATATATATGTGTGTGTGTGTGTGTGTGTGTGTAAATAAGTTTGTATTATATGCAAAAAGATGTACATTGAGATACCATGGCAACAGATTATGCAAGCTCATATCATAAGCTTCCTTGACGATGTAATTCACACCGGAGTCTCCGTCTTCGCACAGACCATAACATACCAAATGCAAAGCCCAATGTTTTCTTAAAATATCCACAAAGTGTGTGAGTATTAATGCAGGCCTTACACACTAGAAAGGTCATCACCAACACAGGAGATGTCCTGAGCCAACTCAATGACACATGAAGTGCCTTGTCATCCCACCAAGTTGTCGCAGACATAAAGATAAAATTTTAAATTGAAATAAATATATTTTAAAAATTACTCTAGAAGATGTTAAATAAATGTATAAATATTATTAGTTCTGTGTATGGAACTATAGTGGAGGGTGCAAATTGTAATTGGTGATTAAATTGTCTAGTTTAAACCAATAAAAAACATGAAAATATTGTTTAGAAATTTTTGCTTTAAAGTTTCAAATATTTTAATTATTCAAATTGATCATTTTTTAAACAAATAAGATAATACACAATTTTTCTCTATTGTCATGGGACAAATTATTTTTCTCTAAAAATAAAGAAAGTATAAAACCTACAATAAGACTAAATTGAGTGACATATAGCTTCCAATTTGATGGGTATTTCTCCTATTATTGGGGGAAGTTTCTTTCTTGAATATAAGTAAGTTGTATTTCTCAGCTATGGATTGTTTATATTTTATAACTAACATTTTAAATTAAAAGTTGAATAACATTGTTTTATTGCACAAATTGGGTAAAGTTTTGAGGCATGTATTCTATGAATAAATAAACTTAAAGTGGTAATTCTAATAAGTTGTATAATCAACGAGTTTGAAAACCACTTAAATAATTATAAAATTAAAACCTAGATAGGATATATCTTAAACATGCAAAATTTATTTTTACTATGAATAAGTCAATAAAAATTTAATCTAAAGTTCAAGAAAAAATATTCAAATAATATTCAATTATTTTTTAATTTTAAAAATTTTAAATACTTTTTGTATTAATAATAAATCATTAAATTGTTACATCATGTCTTTCTAGGTATGTTTCGGTTGTTTTCGGTTTATACAAAAAAATAAATCATGTTTATCACTTCATCTTGTATACTCTTGTTGATTCTATCGCCTTTTCCTTTACAAAATTTACATTTCATTTTTACATCATGCTTTTACAGTATTATATATGCTAAATTCAAGTTATACACATTCATTGCTTATATATGCCAAAAAAGATGGGATACTATTCAATGCTATTCAACAACCTTGCTGGTGGTTTCTTCCTCATCCCTGTTGCTACCTCCTTCTACCTACACACTGTTGGGTTTGGCTTCCCCAATCATGGATTGGGAATCACTATGTTGCTACTTGCCAGGACGTGGACCCCTATGCCTCAACAGTTAGATTAAAGTCTCTTTGAAACTCATTTATGGCTCTTAGGAAGACATATTTCTTTGCTTCATTTAGTTGAAAATCATGACCACACTTGATTTCTTCTTTGTTGACACTCATCAAACCATCTCTGATTAGATTCATAAACTTTAGCAATGAAACCCCTATGTGCAACAACACCTGCAAAGCAACAATGAGAAAGGTGAGTCTTTTGGATGACTCAGTAAGGGAACTCCTACAACCTTTGAATTTATCATCACTCTTTGGTTTCCAAATGTGCCACATTATTTCAGTAGAGAGACAAGTCCAAAATGATTTACATTCTTTATTCATTTTTCTATCAAGCATTAAAACATCTTTCCAAACAACTCTATCTTCATTATCCTAGATTTTAAGATTGCAATATAATAGTTTCCAAATCTCTTTAGCATAAAAGTAGTCAAAGAGAATGTGTTTTAAAGATTTAGGTATTTTACAAATATTTTGAAATACCAATATCATCACAATTAAATTTAAAGGAAATCCTTTGTAGAAGAACAAGCCATTTGAAGCAAGCATTTTTTGGCTCAAGAACATTGTACCAAATATCAGTCAATTTTTTTCAGCAATATTTATCATTTAATGAAATATTCCAACAATTATTCAAATGCTCAAAGATGGTATTATCCCAAGCCAGGTCTTTATAGATTGTTTTAGCTTTAAGATCAGTAATAGACCCCCACCTTTCCAAACAATATCATTGGCAAGGTCTATCTCTCTTTCAACATCTAAGGGAAACCTGGCCTCTTTATAGACTTCTAAGAGTGTGGAGTAGGTTCTAGAGTTGGAAGATAGGAGATCAAACTCAACTTCCAGCTCATTCCAAATTTTAACTTCCCCTTCAGACAAAATGTCACCAAATATTTTTATAACTTTTTTATTTCATTTCTTGGCTGAGAAACCTTGCAGAAGGGCAAGGGGCTTGCCATTTTGATGTACGTTCCACCATATGGAACTTAACTTTAGCATTGGACATCATTGTTTAGGGTTATGTTATTAGACTTGAAATGAGCATTTTGCTTGATTAACTCCCAAGCCTTCCAAAGTATTTTAAATACCATCGACCCAAATGGGGACATCGAGGATTTACTCATGAGAATTTCACTCAAGGGTATCATTTTCTAAGCTTTAGCCTGCTTGGGTACTGCAAATTGGATATTGTTTCTCACAAACACCTTCCAAGGTTCATTCCCAACCATGGCTTTCATAATCCACTTTGTAGCTAGTGCAATACCTTGCAGTCTTCGGTCTTTCAAACCCAAGCCCCCATGTATTTTATCAAGACAACACCACTCCCATTTTATAGCGTATGTTTTCCTTTTCCCCTTTCCATCACACCAAAGAAAGCTTCTTATTCTTTTTTATATTTATTTGACTTGGCAACTGCAGAAAAACCAAATTGAGGTAAAGTATGTGCTATAGGAGGACAAAATATTTTGATAGACCTGTATCCTCCATGCAAGGGAGAGATACTATTTGTTCCACCCTTCCAATTTCTTTTCAATTTTTCTTCTTATCTAATTCCACATATCTTTAAGGTTAGGGTCAACCACAAAGGGGATACCAATATATCTCACCTACAAGCTGGGACCACCCCATTGAAAGCTGAAGTCCTTGATCCAATCTGATGGATTTTTTTCCAACCCAAGTGCAATAGATTTGGCATTGGATATTCTTTCCCTAGAGGATTTGCAAAAAAAATCTAGCTTCAACATTAAGGATACCATATTCTTCTTTTCCAGTTCTAAGAAGAGTGCAGTGTCGTAATTTGTAAACTGCACATTGATTAACTCACTTTCATCTAGCAGCTTAATTCCTTTGATCCTAGGAGAAATTGTGTAATCCCTTAGCAGGTAGAAGAGTGCATCAGAGGCTATAACAAAGAGGGTACACGCCAAGGGTCAGCCTTGTCGAATTGAATTCTCCAAATTGATTTCCTCAGAGAGTTACTCATTTACATCCACTTGGGCATTAGGATCCTTTAAAAGGGTGTCCACCATTTTACAAAATTATGCGGGGAAACCAAAGGCTTGAAGGACATTCCTCAAAAAGCACCATTCCACCCTATCATAAGCTTTCTCGAAGTCCAAAAGAAGCATTGTGGATTTTTAGTTGGATACCTTAGCCCATTGCATAGCTTCCCAACTTTTTATTAAGTTCTCTAGGATATATTCACCTTTAATGAATCTAGTTTGGGTGTTTTTAACAAACCTTAGAAGAATATTAGTCAGCCTCAATGCAAGAACCTTGGCCAAAATCTTATAAGATACATTCAAGAGGGTTATTGGCCTCTAGTTTTTTACTAAGGTCTTGTCCCCCCTTTGGAAGGAGCTTGATTATCCCTTTTTTAATCATGTTTCCCAATGTCCTTGTGCTCAGGGCTTCCTCATAGACCTATAGAAAATCCTCACTTTCTGGAGTCTAAGAAACACTTGTAAAACTCCACAAGCAGCCCATCACATCCCGAGGGCTTATCATTATTCATAGAGGTAATGGCCTTACTTATTTCATCTATGGTTAAGTTTTTCACTAGCTTAATGGAGTCCTATTTTGAAATTTTCCTTGGGATGAGCCTTCTAATTAGATCTCGTGCCTTGTGACTATCATCAACATCCCCTTCCAATATGAAGAGGTCCTTGAAGAAGCCTTAAAATCTCATCCTGGGAGGAGAGCATCTTTTCCCCATCCCAAATCTGATCTATCTGCTTTTTCACATTCTTTTCCTTCAAGTACTTGAATAAAAATTTGGAGCCTTTGTCCCCACAATTTAACCAATTTAGTTTGGCTCTGACCCTTAGTCCATTCACCTTGTGGGCCTAGATTTTCCTTAGGTTTTCTTTAGCCTTGGAAAGATCTTTACCAAGAAAAACATCGCTTGGTGCCTATTGTAGCTTTGTCTCAACTTCAAAAAGGGTCACTTGAAGCTCATTTTCAACTCTCCTTACATCAAGGGCTCTCTTCTTACCTATTGTCTAAAATAGTTTTCTCCAACTTTTAACATTGGTGTTCCATCTCTTAGTGGCACTTGCCCCTTTTAGCATCCATTTGTTTATTTATCTAAGGGAGGCAATGGATTCCTTGGAATCCCTATCCTTGAGAAAGTCAATGTTTAGGATGAAGGTTGATTTCTTCACTCAGTCCTTTGATCTTCCTTGGAAGATTATGAGGCTAACCTTGATAGGATGGTGATTTGAGAGTGTGTAGGAGTAGACACACACCTTTATGCCATTTTCATTTGGACAAAATTGAAAAATTCTTTGTTTGCATAGATCATATCAAGCCTACAATAGATTTTATTGCCTCCCTTCTAGGAGTTGCACCATGTGTACCAAACACCTTTGTAGTCTCTCTTCCCCTTTTCCATGAGATCAACCAGGTTGAGTTTATGATTCATTTTGTCTCAAAAGTTCTTTTCATTGCCTTTTTAGGACATGTCAATTCCTCCCATTTGTCCTCCAACTGTTCTACCATATTGAAATCACCACCTACTATCTAGAGAACCTCCAAGAGATTGGTGAGACATTGTGAGAGCCTTGCTCCGTCTCTATGGTCATTAGGGGCGTATATGGAGCAGACCCCAAAAACCATTTCATCCTTCTTTAATGTTGTGAGGGGGAAAATAAGCATAAGGAAACAACAATGAAATCAAACGAAAGAGATCAAAGCAAGATCAAATCCCAACCATACTCATGAAATGAATTATAAAACTAAGAATTCGATGATCAATGCTATCATAAAAGAGAACATAAAAAAAATTCAAGCATTACAATGTTACCATCCCATGTCGAAGTGTAATCCGTATTGATTTTGGAACACTTGGATCAATACAAAGCCTCCATTGTTGTTGCAAAAAGCTTTAAAAGGTGTGTTAATGGTGATCAAAGATGCATGTATTTTCTCTCAAGAATTCGATAGTCAATTCAACATGACCTCTTTACACAAATTCTCTAGATTCTCTGATGGTTTATGACAAGGATGGAGGTTATTTTATAGATTTTTAAGTTTTAGATGAACGATCAAGATTCAACAATGAAAGATCACGATCAACGATTGAGAACCATTGAGAGGAAATAGATTGATCAATTAAATCCTCTAATTGATCTAATTAAGGATTTTAATTGGATAATCAATGGGATTAGATTGGAATGATTGGGGGGATTGAAGAAATTAGATTGAGTATTTAGTGGGATTGAGAAAGTCAGGCTGAGTTAGGAAATAGATGGGTTAGTTAACCAATTAAAGTGAGAAATCGTTGGTCATGATTTACTCAATCAAAAAAGGGGTGAGGATAATTAATTAATTAATACTAGAGATGAACATGCAAGTTGCTTTTGACTTTAACAAATAAAGATATATTTATTTGTTGACCATGTTGAGTGATTTTGAATAATTGATTTAATTATTCAAATTTAGAGAAGGGAAAGTGGTTTAATTAAATTATTAATGATAACAATTTAATTGATTTAGATGAATAAGGTATATTAGTGACATACTTAAATAATTTGTATTTATTTAATTAATCAAGATAAATAAGGTTAGATTAGAACATTTATTAAATAAATGAGATTTATTTAATTAGTCAAAAATAATGATTGAGGACATATTAATTAAATAATGTTAAACCACTTAATTAATATAAGAATATAAAATTTGATAATAATTAAATAATAATGTATTATTTAATCATTTAGGGAAGAAGGGTGAAAGTTAGTTAAATAGTGTTGTTCGTCGGTCAAGACAATTTAGGGTATCTAAATTTTGTCCCTCCTTGATACAATGCGATTTTGAGCATTGTGTCAAAGAAAATTCAAAAAATCTTGCTTAGGAGTTGCTCTGGTATGCCTCGGTGATAATGAGATAACCCCCTTGAGAAATTTGGTAAAAATTTTGGATAATGAGCCAATTTTTTTGACAAGCTAATGTGATGAGTTTTAAGTGCAAGGACTGACAAAAGACATGTTGACTAGAAGAAAATGTTAGTAAGATTTAGAAGATAGAAGAAATTGGATGATTGATGGTATGCATTCTAGATCATCGTTACTACTACCTTTTTGCTTTCATGGAGGACCAAGTAGTTGTTTAGCAATCCTTATTGATATAGAAAATATACATGACACACTAGGGTATTAATGACCAAGGTGACTCTGTATCTATTGCATGGACTTTGACTCTACAATCAAGGAGTATTCTTGCTCATACTAGACATACGAAAACCCTATTAGAGTGTAGGAGTTAGAAGTTTAGAGCATTTTGGACCAGTGCACAAATAGGTATGAGGAACCAAACATGCAAGGCTGCTTGAGTTGCTTGAAATGACTTCCACACACACAAGACAAGTATTCGCCATGGTAGTATTGCAAAAATATCCAACAAACATAAATAAATGATCAATGCCCCATTCCTTCATCTCTAAATTCTTAATGGACATCCTCGAGAGATCCTGGGAATGAGACAATAAGATAAATCAAAAGATAAGATCACAAAACATAAACAATGTTGTAGTATCACTTGCCATGATTGTTTTGATGTTTCAAGATTATCCATCAATGATGTCTATTGTAGGAATGATTTATCCATTAAGACATATGTCAGGATGTTGATGATGATTTTCAAAAGCTAGGGTAGTTAACACTTAGGCATTTTTTTAGTCTGATGATGATCCAGCCGTTTCAATTCTTCACTTGGAAGTTTTGTATTTCGATATTTTATTTGCTTGTTGTTTTCTTTGTCAAAGGATGAGGGTGATGATTTTTTATCATGGATGGAGAGTTTATTACAGATAGGTGATAACGGAGATATTATTTTTAATATATTTTCTTTTTTTTAAATGAATCTTTTTGTGCTTTTGAGGTTCTTTGATTTTTTTGTTATTTTCAAGAGATTTAGAGATAATTATGGGGACCTAAAGGGACTGACCTAGTGCCTTAGGGGCTCATCAATGATGGCCTTTCCTACATGCACCAAAATGAAATGTGGGATTTGTAGGTTCTTTTAAGGTACACCAAAATGAAATGTGGAACCAATTTTTAGTACACCAAAACGAAATGTGAGATTTGTAGGTTCTTTGTAGGTACACCAAATGAAATGTGAAATCAATTTTAAGTACACCAAAATGAAGTGTGAAATTTGATTGTTCAATTTTAAATGCACCAAAATGAAGTGTGAGATTTGTAGGTTCTTTTTAGGTACACCAAAATGAAATGTGAAATCAATTTTAAGTACACCAAAATGAAGTGTGAAAGTTGATTGTTCAATTTTAAATGCATCAAATATAAATTTTGAAAGCTAATCCTCTAATTTCCACAAGATGTAAACAAAGATATTAGAAACAAGAAAAATCTTACTCTATTGAAAAAGGAAATAAATGAAAAAAAGAAAAAAAAAGAGTGACAATTTTTATTTTTACCTTTCTTGACCGATTATAGCAGCATTTTGAAGTAGCAACAACTTTATCAAATTTACATAAAATTTGAAATCATCAACTATTTTGGAAAGATAAAATGAAGATCTACAAAAACCAAAAACCTTTTTCTAAAATTCAACACGTAGAATTTATTAGAGATGAATGAAACACATGAATTTTAAAGGTTAGCAAAAGAAATTAAAAAAAAAAAACACACCAGACTAAAATTGTGATAACTTTTTAATTTTTTCATGAAATTAAAAACCATTAAAAACTATAGAAAGTTAAGAGTGAGATATAAAAAACCTAGAAATGGTTTTACAAAATTTTGTGCATCCATTTTTTATGATTAAAATAAATGACAAGTTTTAATCGAATTCTTGGTTGTAACCTACAAAATTCTTATAAAATACTCAAAAGATTAATCAGGCATGCCAATTTATGTAAGGGGGGAAATAGGCTTAAAGAAACAACAATGAAATCAAATGAAAGAGATCAAATAAAGATGAAATTCCAACCATACTCATGAAATGAAATTATAAAACTAAGAATTCAATGAACAATGCTATCATAAAATAGAACATAAAACAAATTCAACCATTACAATAATAAAATCCCATGTCGAAGTGTAATTTGTATTGATGTTGGATCGCTTGGATCAATATGAAGCCTCCATTATTGTTGCAAAAAAATCCAAAAGGTGTGTTAATGGTGATCAAAGATGTATGTGTTTGCTCTCAAGAATTCGATAGTCAATTCAGCATGACCTCTTTACACAAATTATCTAGATTCTCCGATGGTTTATGAGAAGGATGAAGGTTGTTTTATAGATTTTCATATGAGATGAACGATTAGGATTCAACAATCAAAGATCACGATCAATGATTAAGAACCATTGAGAGGAAATAGATTGATTAATTAACTCCTCTAATTGATCTAATTAAGGATTTTAATTGGATAATCAGTGGGATTAGATTGAAATGATTGGGGGGATTGAAGAAATCAGATTGAGTGTTTAGTGGGATCGAGAAAGTTAGGTTGAGTTAGGAAATAGATGGGTTACTTTACCAGTGGTCATGATTTACTCAATTAGAAAAAGGGTGAGGATAATTGATTAATTGAATAATTAATTAATATTGGAGATGAATGTGCAAGTTGCTTTTGAATTTAACAAATAAAGATATGTATATATATATATGTTGACCATGTTGAGTGATTTTGAATAATTGATTTAATTATTCAAATTTAAAGAAGGGAAAGTGGTTTAATTAAATTTTTAATGATAACAATTTAATTGATTTAGATGAATAAGGTATATTAGTGACATAATTAAATAATTTGTGTTTATTTAATTAATCAAGATAGATAAGGTTAAATTAGGACATTTATTAAATAAATGAGATTTATTTAATTAGTCAAAAATGATGATTGAGGATGAATTAATTAAATAGTGCTAAATCACTTAATTAATGGACAAATATAAAATTTGATAATAATCAAATAATAATGTATTATTTAATCATTTAGGGAAGAAAGGTGAAAGTTAGTTAAATAGTGTCGTTCGCCAGTCAGGAAAATTTAGGGTGTCTACAAATGTAACTCACACTACCTTGTTGCAAGGGGGGGTACCACTGCTAGTGAACAACTGAGCCCATTGGTTGGAGATTAGGATTGCAGTACTCCCTTCCTCTTTCATGAGAGGTAGTAAAAAAGGTGGACCCATTCCATATGAACTTTAGGCTGGTTTCCAAAGTAAAACTCATGGCCTTGGTTTCTTGCAAGAGAACAAAGTCCTTTTTCTTCTCCAAAGTCAAAAGACTTCTAATGATATACTACCTGTCATGTGATTTGAGACACCTAATATTCCATAAAACACAGTTAATGTTCATCATCAATGACCATGGGGTGTCACTTTGGTCATTCCTAAATTGTTTGAAACATTTTGGTAGCTTCTCTTCCATTTCCACCCTTTTGGCCTTGGGTGACTGAATACCTAGGTTGGTTTTATTTCTTTTATTCTTGGTAATTGATGAAGCTTTTCCTACTTTCAATGAAGCCATGTTCTTCCTTAGCCTTCCAAGTCCAAATTTTGACTTAGGTGTCTAGTCAGATTGCCCAAGAGTGACATTCTCATCCTTTTTATCCTCTATATCCTCACCTTGGTCAAGGTTTTTATCCCCTTTTCTACTAGACTCCCCACTCTCACCTGCCTTATTAGGTTTGACCTTTTGCTCTCCTTCTGGGTCCTCATGTGCGGGAGAGCCATCCAGATATTAGAGATCAAATTTTTTTATGCAATTAGGGGTTGGGAAGGATAACCTCACAAACTTTGAATAAGGTTGGAACCGTGGGTCTAGTCAAGGGCAATGGGGGATCCAATACCCGAAGACACATAATTCTCAACCCTAGATCCATCTGGGTAAGATAAGGAAGCCCCTTCTAGGTTTTTGGGAGGAAATCAGAGGGCGAAGAGAAACCCCTTGAGTCATAGGCTGGGTTTTTGGAAGTCCACCCTGCCAAGGGGTCAGAGGGCTCAAGAAGGGTGCTATTAGGA
Organism: Sequoiadendron giganteum; assembly: GCA_007115665.2. NCBI lineage: Eukaryota > Viridiplantae > Streptophyta > Pinopsida > Cupressales > Cupressaceae > Sequoiadendron > Sequoiadendron giganteum. The sequence goes on from CM021101.1 coordinate 274,354,038, forward strand.
AAATTCAACATTTTCAGTGAGGGGTCCCTAGAGCTCCCGTCCACACACAATATTTCAACCTTATTCATTCTCTATGCATCTCATTGGAAGGAAAAGGGATTGGCACATTTTTTAAGGTGAAACATAGAATTCTTTTGGTTTTTATCAGGTTTAAGAAAATTTTTCTTCAATTCATTGTCTAATTTTTTTTCATAGAAAGTTATTATGCGTTTAGCCTTTGGTGGAGAAAAATGTCTCCAATTTCTTCTTTCTTTGACATTTGACGGGGGAGGTCGGGGTTTACAATAACCTCATTTGTGGTGGGCATTCGATCCTCACCCCCACCGCTAATGTCCTTTTGTATTAAGATCACTGAAGGAGTTTTCCAAATTAAGCTCACAACCCTACTAAAGGGGGGACGAGGACTACAGTTGCCTTCAACAGTAATCATGGCGACATTGAAAACTTCTGCCTCAAGGGAGGGAGCACTCTTAGAGTTCAGCCTAGGGTCCAAAATTTTATCCTCTATAGGATGTGGGGGGTCTGGGTTGTTTCCAACCTCCACATTTTCCTGAGAATCATGCAAGACACCATTAGGGTTAGAGCTAGGGTTTCCCCTTGCCGGCTTGCCCTTTTTTAGAATTATGGGGTAGTTTTTTCTAATATGCCCCTCCCTTCTGCAAAGAAAATGGGCATTGATCCCACTTAGAACCTCTAGCGGGCAAGAAATAACCATAATATCTTCTATAATCTTAAGCTTTTTAGGGATTTTGACTCCAAGAGTTAGGGAAACAAGGGCCCAAGTGTCCAAGTTTGGAAGTGTCACCTTGGTCTCATCCACCCTAATTACTTTACCAACCAGTTCCAAGATTTGGGGAAGAATTTTCCAGAACTTCAAGGGGATATTTTTCACAATAACCAATCTAGGGGATGAAAGAGCAATGATCTCGTTAGCGATGGCTGATGGAGACCACATGAGGGCACGAAATGCACAACCCCAATGTTCCAACAGGGTTTGGCCAAAGCCTTTTGCTACATGGCATGGATCTTCAAAAAAACCATAAATAATCCTTTTTGCAATAGCCTATAGTAAGTTAATTGAATGCAAAATTTGTTCAACCACACATTCAAAAACCAAGAATCAATGAACTTTCTAGCAAGAAATTTATTATTATCTACAACTACAAGAAAAATGGTAGACTCTTTAAGCCTTGTTCTTTCATTATTAATCATTCCTTTCATCATAGAGTTAGGAAGGAGATGAAAATATTTAAGCTCTTCGGGGGATGCCTTATCTTCCCCTCCATCCTCGCTGTTCACCTTTTCAACCACAAAACTGGTACCTTCCAAAGCGACAAACCCTTGGTCGACCACCACTTCACTGAATGATTTTTGCATATTAGCCTGGGTATCATTGATACCCATCTTAATAAAAGGGTTGGGGTTCTCATACCCCCCTCCATAAATGATATTAACACTCAACCAAAATAAAATCACAAGACTTGAAACCAATTTTAGAGATTCACGCATGCGAGCCAAATATGAAAGGTCGGAGAGAACAAGTTTAACTAAGACACATAAGAAAAGAAATAAATGAGATAAAAACAAAGGCGAAGAGGGCCTTATATAAACACAAACCTTCACGAGGGAGGGTACATGGCCTCCCCTACCCACAAATGACACTTGGCATGCTTCCCAAACTCTCGATCAAAGCGCTACTCTTTTAAAAAAATCTATCAAATTTCAAATACTTTCAATTTCACTATATTGAAATATAAAAACGACATTATATAAATATTTAATTTCATATCTATTTTATCTATATGAAAATGAATGAATTTATTATAAAATACAAGTGTAAAATCAATACAAATCACTTTTATCATTCTTGTATTTTAAATATTCTTAATTAAATTAATTTAATATTAAAATGGATAAAAAAGTAAATAGGTAAATTAAAAATTAAAAAATGTTAATTATAATAATTACTAAAGTATAGAATGTAATAATTTAAATGTGTAATCTAGGGTAAAATTCAGATTAAGGTAATAGAACATCAAAACTATAACCAAAAGGCCCTAAACCAACAATGAAGTAAAATCCAACATAGAAACATAAACATAAAGTAAATATTACCTATGCCATGGTTGCTTGACCTCCACTGCCCTTCTCCATTTTTCTTGAACATGCTTGATGCCCTCATATTTGAGTGTGCAATAGTAGCCTAATGTCTATGATAGCAAAATATTGAAGATAGTAGTTGTCTCCTTAAGCAACATGTACTTGCACATAAACTAGATTGATAGAAATAAAAATGATAGGTGACTTTTATAGAAAGACAAATGTGAATGAAGGGTTGAGATTAAATGTCAATAAGATATGACAATCAATGGCCAAGAATGAAAGTTGTAGTATGAAATAGGGTTAGGAAAAAATTAGGGCAATGATAAGAAATGAATGGCTAAGATTGAATTATTTTATAATTCAATCAAGGGTGGAAATTAAATGAGATGTCAAGAGATAAGATTGACACGAATAATGAGGTCGACATAGAAAAAGAGGTTGTTGGAAGAATTCAAATAGTTATAAAAATATTTAATTTGAGAGGGAAATGAATAATTAAATAATGTAAATATTATTTAATTATAGAAGACATACGTTTAAATTAAATAACAATTTAATTCAAAAGTGGGAGGAAAATGACAAATTAGTAGACTATTAAATAAATAAAATTTATTTAATTTTAATTAAATAATTGAAATAATTATTTAATTATAGTGGAAAAATGATAATAATTAAATAAATAAAATTTGTTTAATTATAGAGGAAAAGGACATTAGTGACGTAAATAAATTAATAAAATTTATTTAATTAATTAAAAAGAAGAATAAAGGTAAAGGAACAAATTAATTAAATAATTAAGATTATCTAATTAATAACAAAATTATGACATTAGATAATAATCAAATAATTAAAATATTTAACTATTAGGGATGAAAGAGGATTTATGAAGAAAAATAAAGTTCACAGGCCTAGGACAATTTTTAGTGTCTACATTTTTCCCCTCTTTGATACAATGCAATTTATCACATTGTGTCAAAGAAATTTAGTCAAAATATGCCCTGGTGTAAATAGGGTGGACCTATGCCCCCTCAATATTTTTTTGCAAATTTTCCAAATGTTTTTAAAAATTTGAAAATTGTTTCAATAGACTAATTTGATAGCTAGAAATGCATTGGTGACAAAAGATTTAAGTTGTAGGACCTTCGAGGTGGTGAAATTAGGGTTTAAAACCTTCCAGCGAGGCATCCAGTACAAAACCCTAGTGCAAACCCTAATTTTGATTGCCTATAAATAAAAACTTGAGTGGGAAAGTGACTCATTTGTGCATTTTGACTTTAGAGATTGGACAGCTTTGATAGTGACCTGCTGCCAAGATGTCACATGTTCCTCACATCGAGCACCATAGATATCAAGTTCAAACCTTCCAACGACTAGAGGGTGTAAAGGACTCGGTAAGTACACCTTGCCCACTTTGTCATTTTTCATTTTTCACATAGATTTAGAGTGTAGAAATTTAGTAGGAAGATGCGGTGAACACCATTCACCACAACTACCATCACGAGTGATGCAAGTGACAACGGTTCACCATAACTGTCACGATGCACCAGAAATGTTAGGGTAGGTAGGAAATCAAATGCAGTGCAACACAATTGTAAAGTGCAATGCATTTGTGTCCTACACCACACTCGTGGTCGGGAATGATGCATTCAACAAAGTGAATCGCATGTATAGAGGGAAATGATGCATATGCCAAAGTGAAACACAAGTGATTGGGGATTGATCACAAGTGGCCGTAGCGACACATTTGTTGAGGCATGTGATGCAAGCACAATTACATGATGCAAATGCAAAAATAATGATGCATATGACATGTGTTACACATTTGTCAAGCATAATGATGTAATTGACTTGTTAAAAATTTTCCCTAGTTTAGGATGAAATGTACTATGCAATTTAAGTCCAATAGGTCAAATTAGGGTTTTTGATTGATAAAATGAATTTTTCTTGTGACGATAGGTTGTTCTTGGCCCTATCTATATGGGGGAGTCATGACCATCCACATTTTGACTTTGAGATCAATTATCTGATGTTGAGAAGCGTCAGTTGATGTATATTGGTTTATACCATGTGACCTACATGCCCATCATTAGGGCCAATAGGGGTTTGCTGATTGCATTCACAGAGAGGTGGCACTCTGAGACATGTTCGTTTCACCTCCCGACAGGAAAGGCAACCACGAATCTGGAGGAAGTCTATAGGATATTGAGGCTATCGATCTGAGGAGAGCAGGTTAGGTATGATCCTGAGTGAGGATATCGAGCTCTCAAGGATCATTATGTCTATGACGACATGGTGGAGCTTGGGGTTGAGAGATATGAGATTAGATGGGATATTCTAGCAGCACAGTATGAGAGATATGACTGCATTCTATGTACTCTGATCGTAGGGGTCATTATTCTAGATCATCGAGGGCACAAATTTACCATTAGATGGGGGGAGATGTTAGTAGGGATGATGTGGAATGGGACCGTCTATGCATGGGGGCATTTATTATTGGCCATGCTATATTTTCAATTGCATGAAATTGCATATCAGAATGGTTAGTCTATGAGCTGTGGGGTGACTCTCTTGATGGTGCGAGCATGGGAAGACATCCCAATGTTTCATCCTCCAGTCGGTAGGAAGTTGGGGGATGGTATGCCCTATGTCTACTTATACAGAGGGGTCGTGACTCAAACCCATGTGGGAGACATAGGTTATTGGCAACATGAGATTGATGTACTAGTTAGTTTTATCTAGAGGCCATACAGGGATTGCCAGTAGTGGCAGGATGAGGATCAACATCTATCATGGTGTAGAAAGACCACTTGCTTGATTGGAACAAAATTCCAATCCCAACACATCGTTGAGAAATATTTGCCAGAGCGAGTAAGGAGATAGCTTGGGGAGACATAGGATGTGCCTCGGGGGACAACAAAGTTCGTGTGATCATCATGTGAGGTGCATCCATGGGGACATATGATTCAAGTGGCAGTAGCGAAGTAGGATATTGATGGACTGTAGCCAGTGTAGTGGGGATGGAGGGGTGGTGCGGTAGATCTAGGTACTATTATAGATTATGATGTGTGGTGGGCCAATCATAGGCCTGAGCTATATATAGATCCAGATCATTCGACACTTGTAGAGCATTGAGGCAAGGGCCCATGACATCGTAGATGAGATCAAGGAGGTAGAGATGACCAAGGATAAGGAGATGGAGGATAGGGAGACGATGGGGGAGATGGACGGGGAGGCAAAGCCCAACAAAGGAGGGTGAGGAAACAAGGGGTGGTGAAACCATTATCATTCATCTGGGAGGAGGGTGAGGAGGAGAGGGTTGCAGAAGAGAGGGTGGTAGAGGAGAGGGTGGTAGATGAGAGGGTTTTTGAGGAGGAGAAATAGGATGATGTGCCACTTCTCGAGGTGGGACAACATGATGTGGTGATGGAGGAGGTTGAGATGGAGGAGGAGAGACAAGAGGAGGAGGAGATGGGAGAGGCTGAGTGGATCCTTCAAGAGAGGATTGTCATGGGTGAGGATACAAAGGTGGGACTGGAGGAGATATTGATCGGGGGAGGAGAGGGCACAACAGATTAGAGGATAGCTGATCTACATGCATGGTTGGATCAGACCAAAATGAAGATTCAGGCATTAGAGGTGGAGGTGGGGGCATTGCGGATAGAGAGGGATTCCCTTAGGACAGAGCGGGATACGACAGCGGCTGGTCAACAACAGACTGATCAACAAGTCACATATTTCATGGCCACCCTCAGTGGGTTGAGTGCATATATGGTTGGAGTGCTCTTGAGATTAGGCAAATGAGAGCAGTACTATAGAGACTTGTATGAGGCTAAGGTACCACATGAGAGGAGAGCATCAAGTGCGTCAGAGGACTTGAGTAGTGGTAGGTCACATAGCCGGCGGTCATAGAGTAGTGGTGGGGTTTCAGGGCTGAGATGATCAAGACCATATGATAGGCCACCCTCAGAGCATAAGTCATCGGGGTCACCATGCCGAGAGGATAGATAGTCATCACCATGACCATCAGCCTCAAGGGATCAGGATAGCTCAGAATAGGACACATTTTGAAATTTGGATCGAGACTTTATATTTTTGACCATTGGGCCTACAAGCTCTATTTTCAGGATACATCTTGACATTGTACTGTGACACTTTTTTGAGCGATATATATGGTATGATTTTGGTGGTGATTTTATATAATATGCATTCCTATGTTTTACATGTCATGTGATGGATGATTATTCTTTTACGATGTATGCACTCTATATGATTATGTGATGATGTCGATGCATTATGGATGACTTAATGTGTGTTCATGCATTCTATTATATGATTCCTAGATGTTAGATGGATGTTTTTAATTTTATGATGCTTTATGGATGTGATGAAATGGATATGAATGTTATGTATATGTCTTATGATGTATACCTAATGAATTATGGATGCAAAATGATATGATTATGAGATTGTTATAATATGTAGTGCGAATGGGTATGCAATATGATGTGTATTGTGAATTATGAATGAAATGTTATGCCATGTTTATATGATGCAAATGTAATGTATATGAAATGTGATATGTGATTATGATTATAATATGACATGTATATGCATTATGTATGACAGTTGATGGATGTATGTATGCAGTGATGATATGTATGAAATTGGAATGCCATATGGATGCAATATATGTAATCTATGTTTTTGTATTTTCTAATGGAATATGAATGACCTAATATGCATGGTTGATGATGCTTGTATGCTTCTAACTTGATTATGTATGCAGGATATTTTTGTGTGTCACAAGATGCCATCAAGATGCGGATAGAAGAAATGTTAGTGTGGAGGATATGGTTGTTAGCATGGAGTTAGTGGAGACAACCTAAAGATGAATATTTTTTTATGCAAGGATTTGCATTTAATCATCATTGGGTGATAAAATATGACAAATGGAAAATAAACACCATGGTATGAGATAGACCAAGGTGTGCAAAGTCATCCATTTGTGAAGACAAATAGTCATAAACAAGGAATGTCCTGACTCCTACTAAGGGAAAGGTTTCCCCAATCTTTTTTCCAAGACAATCCGCAAACAATATTCAAAGAAAAAATGATTCATGAGACATCATCTCTCCTCTAAATCCTTCACGGGACATCCTCGAGGTAGCTAGTAACATAAATCAAAAGATAAATAAAAAAGATAAGACAAAAAATACCAACAAAGTCCACAACCATTTAGAGTGTTTTCCAATAATTTTTTGCCAATGTTTAATTGACTAGGTGATTGACAGGTTGATTGTTTGAAAAATCCTACTTTTAGGAGAAGGAACATGCCATATAAGACTTTGAGTCTAGTTTCGATCATGTAACCACCTGTATAAGGTAAATGATGGGTTTGATGTTTAAGGTTGACTTGATATTGATTTGGTTGACTAAGTTTGACAATTGACCGATTTGACTTGAAGACTTGTTGACTAATTTGTCTATTGGTTCGGGACTTGTGTGATCTTTTGATGATTGTTTGCGTCTAAGTTGACTATGTCTAACTTATTATGACTGACTCGACAAACCCTAAAAAGACCAACCTAGGGCCTCGAGGGCTCATCGAGACAAATGGCCTTGCCTACATAACAATGCATAAAGACCTCATAGTTTGACATGACTTGACTTTCTTTTATTGACTAAGGACTGCATCATGATTTACTTTATTCAAAAAACCCTAAAGGACTGACCTAGTGCCTTGGGGGCTCATTGATGTATGGCCTTGCCTACGTTATACATGTAGAGGCATCGTAGTTCAACTAGACTTAGACTAACATGACTAACTTTGACTCTGTTTTGGGATTTTTGAAGGTTATTTGGATGTTTTTGTCTTTTTAAGAATATTTGATTTTTTGTCTTTTTGGGAATATTTCTTTTTTTCCTTTTTGGGAATATTTTTTTTTTTTGTCTTTTTGGGATTATTTGATTTTTTTATCCTTTTGATATAGTGACCTCCAACAACAAGTGTAGGATCCAATGATGACATAGGTCAAGTATTTTCCCTCAGTTGGGTATGAGACCAATTTATTAGGGGTGAAATGGGATAGGTGTTACAAAAGGCAAGAAGATGCATAATGCCAATTGTTCCAGGTTATGGAAAGGACAAGTGAGCATCATTATGGATGACAAAGAAAGAGTGAAGTATGGATTTATTATGAGTGACAGTGAAATCCAGATGGAATTATGATAGACAAGGGAGTGAAGATTAACTACACATGGTGCCTTTTTGTCAGGTTTTTACCATTGTACTTATCCAAAGCGCCACCGAAGTGGTTTTCACTATTGGATGAATTATTTCTCTTTACTACGTTCTTGATTTTTTGATTTTTTTGGTGTCAACAAGATTCCTGTTTGCTAGGTTTTCATCAAGGTAACGATTTTTATTTTTTATTTTTTCAAGTTATGACATGGCTCTCTAAAGCTATGTAAAATTTTCACAAGTGCAAACTATTGATAGGATCCGGCAATGGTTCACCTTTAGAAGTTGAAAGCTAATATGCTCCCGATCTATAAATTGTCATGACGATATGTTGAATTTTTGGATGACTGTGCTAGATGAAGGGTCTTGATTTGAATGATGAGTGCAAGTGTCAGTTATGAAGGGCAATAGATGTGGCAAATAAAGGAGGCTATGGTATGATCCCTAATTTACACACTACATGGGCCATCAAAATTCATTTGGAAAGGATTTTGGGTGACCAATGAGTTAAAGCATGTGAATGGGTCGTTGTCAGAGGTCCATCAAGAAACATCACCAAGAGAGGTGGAGTGACATGATGGATGTGCGAATAAGGATGGATTTGGTGGAGTGTATGGAAGGAATGTGATGAGGATGGAGATGTTGGATCAACAATATCTTCTTTTGACATGTTGCTTTGATAGATGCCCCCAGTGATTTTTGACAAAGAGGCATAATTGGAGATTGAATTTTGTTTACTTTCATTTTAGAATTTTATTTTTATCTTGGATTTTTCCAATAGCATTTGATTTTGACTAAAGGACTTGTCTTGATCATTCTTTATTTGAATTATGTCTTTTGATTCTAAATCTCCTTTTGAAGAAGGCACTTTTGCCTTTGATTCTTGAGCCTGATCCTTGTTATTTTTGACTTGTTGATCCTTATCTATGAGATGGATGGATGTGAGCAAGATGGATGAGATGGATGAAGTGACAGGAATGTGTGGTTCATGGAACATATTGGTAATACACTCAATGGGTTCTTCAAGATTAGCCTTGTCAGTACTATTAACATCAAGGGAAGCTTGTACACCCTTAAAAAAATGGCAAGAGGGCTTAGTAGAGGCGGAATTTAGAGATTCATATCCTAACCTAGGGTGGTTGAGATGAAAGGATGATGGTTTGGAAGATGGAGAAGGATGATCTTGGATATCCTTAGTAGGGTCATGAGCAAAAAGTGGATTATCATAGATATCATGGTCAAACATGGGGCTATCATGGACATGAAAGGATTGGGGAGAAGCAGATAGGGCAAAGATAGATGTATCATCAGGATCACAAAAAATTTCAATCCAAGCATGACCATCTATTTGTGTACCTTTTGAAGTTATCTTGGCGTTGTTGTCGAAATTCTAAACATTCTTAGGAATATTAACATTGTTGCCTATAGGTAAATTGTCCATGGGTACTCTCCACACCCCATGTCATGGACTTGGACCTTGGTGTTTGACAGTACGGTAAATGAAGTAGATGAATTATTCAAAGAAGATGTGTCAATGTAATGTCATAAAGTGGAGGATGAAGCCCCGTGATTGACAAGCACTTGGAATTGTGTAGTCCCTCTCATATTGTTGCAATACTGAAAGGGGTTAGGATCACCAGTTATTGTAATCCCAATTCCATTATGGGGAAAATTGAGACATTGATGGTATGTAGATGGAACGAATTTCATGGCATGGATCCATGGTCGACCAAGGAGGAGATTATATGGAATATCTAGGTGCAAGACTTGGAATGTGGTGTCCAACGTTGCAAGACCAACTCTGATTGGTATTGTTATAACACCCTTGGAGGAGCGTTCTTCATCATCATATACCTTGATAAAAATTCTCTTTGTCGTGTCTACACATGCTTTAGAGAAACCTAATGCCTTAATTAGTTTAAGGGGAAAATATTCAACCTTGCTCCACTGTCTACTAGGACTTGTCTAACTTTTTTTTTATGGACAAAGACTTCAAGATGCAAAGGATCATTATGATTTGTCTTTTGGGATGAGTAGTTTTGGTCGGAGAAGGTAATATGATGTGTATTGGCTAAGTATCCCACCATTTATTTGAAATGATTGACATCAAGGTCAGTTGGAACAAAAGTTCCTTGTAAAGATTTTTCAAGGATGACTCGGTGCTCAAGAGAAAGGCGAAGAAACTCAAGGATGGATATTTGGGAATGCATTTTTCCCAAGTGGTCCAAGAGGTTATATCGGGACTTTGGTTATTTCTTAGAGGGAGCATTATGCATCGTCACCTTGGTAAATCTTATGTTGACAACATATTATGGTGTCTTTTTAATGGTAATGGTGTTGACATGATTGTCTGCAACTCAGATGTGGTTTACAGTAGTGTAGTCAAAGTGAATCAAGTATAATTGGCTTGACTATTGGTCTGTGCACCTGAACTAGAAGCCTTACTTGTCTCATGATCTTGTAATGGATTCTTAAAAATTGTATGATCATTGTTGGAGGTTTGTTGTTGACCATCGATTTCAATGAAACCTTTTTCAGTGAGGTCCTGAATGATATTCTTAAGTTTTCTGCATGATGAGGTTGAGTGTCCTAAATACTATGGTGATATTCAAAAAAGGCATTATCATCCCACCATGAGGGTTTGAATTTCCCTAGATCATAAGGCTTTACCTTAGGAAGTTGTATGAATTTTGACTACAAGAGTTGTTTGAGTACGGATTCAATTGGCTGACCTTAAGGGAGTGTACTTGCATCTTGTGGGAAATTGCCTTTGAGGTCTTTGTGCTTGATTTTTTTGAAGGGCATTTATTATTTGTTTGAGGACATGTGGTGGGTTGTTTGGTGTATTAGGTCCTTTAAGTTTGAGTGTAAGACCAGTGTGTATTGCGTTTGCATCAACAACTCTGTCATTGGTGACATTTTTATTGTAGGCCCAATATTTTCTCTTGTCATTTGAAGTGTTTTGGGAATTTTGTGTCTTGTTGTATGTCTTAAGTTCCCCTTTGGAAATAAGGGCTCTCTCAAGGATGGTGCCTTTTTCCACAAGGTCAGCAAATGTGGTGCAACAATGGGTTTGTAGTTGAAATTTTAAGTTTGTGATCAAATTTTCCATGAAGATGACAATCTTTTGTTTCTCAAGAATGTGAATAGGACAACAACTAGCCAAAATCCTCAATCTTTGGAAGAACGTTATGAATGATTCACCCTCTTCTTGTTTTGTGTGACATAAGGTGGCAATGGTGATGTTATTTTCAATGTTAAAGGCAAAGTGGGTGATAAACTTGTCAGCTAGTTTATCCCATGATTGGATGCATGTAGGTAGATCGGTGAACCATTCTAGCACTTGTCCTATGAGACTCCTATAAAATAGTCTCATAAGGTATGTCTGTTCAGATGCAATGCCTATCAAAGCCATGTGGAACTCTCTCACATGCTCAATGGGATTTCCTTTTCCTCTATATTTGGGTAAAGTTGGCTTGACATAATGAGGAGGAAAGGGAGGCATGTATTATTTCCTATCAAATAGGTATGGACATAACTCTTGTGTAGAGTAAGTCTTTTTGTTTGATAATGTCATGTTTTCCACTTGTTTTTACAAGGAAATAATTTTATTGGCTAGGACATCATATTGTGTGAGTGACGTTTCCACGAAATTTGCAACTTTGTTGTGATAGGGGCCCATGTTATAGGTATGTTTTGAGATGAGATGTTATGAGCGTATGATGGGATTTGTGTTTGAGTTTGGATGTAGGGTATGTGTGAGGTGTTTGTATTAATTTGTGTTAGGAATGGATTGGGAATATTTTGACCTTGTGTGTATTGATTATTGTATTGGTGAAAAGGACCTTTTGTATTTTTTTGTTGGGGGATATTTGTGTTAGGACCTTGTGACGTATTGGTATTTGTGTTAGTCCCACAAATATGAATTCTAGTACTCTTATTTTTTCCCAAATTATTTCATGATGAGGTGTTCATGGCACTAGATATTCCAAATAGAATAGATGTGTGGCTAAAAGGTTGTGGCATGTCTTGTGTCATGGATTGTGTTCCAAATAAGAACGTATGGATTATGGTAGAATCTTGTGTAGACCATCCTAAAGGAATATAAACATTCATTTGTGGAATGAAACCTTTGGAGGTAGAAGTGTCATGTCATTGGCTTTGTTTGTTTGGTGATGATTCTGATTGAAGTGTGTTCACATCAAATCCATGGGGTAATTTTGCTCCACTATGTAAAATTTTGTCTAGAAACCTTTGACGGTCTAAAGCTACTATCTCATCGACAAATTGTGCCACATTGGGGTCTTGGGAGGCTTCCTCTACTTGATCCTGAGTTATGTCTCGGGTGTTGTAATTGTCAAAATGAGTATGTGGTTTAGGTTCTTCATTAGATAAGGACACTAGGTTCAATCTTCTAGTATAATTGTAAAGGTCATCATTATCATTGAAGAAATCCATTTCCTTTCTCTTCCTTTGTGACCTTGTTTCGACCATAAAATACTTGCAAGGGGGATGAATGGGATGTTATGTCTAGGAGTGATAATGCAAGGTATGGCTATGCCTAAGGGCATGCAACTATTTTTTTTGGATTTTTCAAGATGTAAGGTATGCCAAATGAGGATGAACCAAGATAGAGAGTTAAAGTGACAATAGTCAAGGTGTAGATGGTATAATCTCATAATGATCAAAATCTATGGTATGTCCATACCTAAGGTATGCCAATGTAATGCCAATATGATGTGATGAGATGGATGTGATATGACCTAATATGAAGACTAAATAATTTTTGGTAAACCTAAGGAAATTTTTTCAATCAAACTAAGATAGCCAAGGTGAAAAATCTGATTACCAATGACCTTGAGGAGGATAATGACTAAAATGATGACAAGTTGACAAGGTGATCTCAAACTAGACTTGTGAGTTGAGGAACCAACCTAAAGGACAAAGGAATAAATTTATTGATTTCAAAGATAAGGTCAAGGTAATATGAATTTGTAGCTATGGTCTGTGTTGATGGGTATTTTTGCACTTTCTCAACATAGAAATTGCACAAGTGCAATGCCTCTCTTGAAAGGTAATTTCTACAACTAATGTTTTAGAAACCACCCCAAGGTCTCTCGGGTGTTAGGTCATGACTTGCAAAAATATCTCAGTTGATTGATGTGGTTTGATGGTAATCACAAAGGGAATTTATGGTTTGCTAAGCTTGAGGGAATTGGGTTTGCAAAAGGAGTTTGATTAAATTCTAAAAATGAGGTGCAATTGCTGCAAGTTCAAGACAACAGTCTAAAACTCCATGTTTGTCATCAAATTTGGCTTTACAATGATGCTGGAACTTGGTTTTAATTTCAATTTTCAAAGAAAATTCATAATGGAAAAGGGATAAGAAGTTTCCTAAACCTGTAACTAACGCTCAATAGTAACAATGGAGGATGCTACAGTGGACAACCTTCCTAAAACTAAGTTCCACTTAACTAAGACAACCTACAGTCTCATGAAACAAGTGCAATCTTCTAAGGTCTATAGATTTTAAACTATCCATTCACCATTAAACATGAAAAATAGATGAACTTAAGTGCAATGCTGGTAATAAGCTCAAACTAACTTTACACTGCTACTCATCATCAATAAACAACAAAAAGTATGAGCCAAGAAGGAATCAACACCATTAAATTCTTCACCATTAAATTACATCATAAACTAACTACTAAAAGCAACTTAAAACTAGAAAAACAAAGCTAAAATCTAATATTGAGAAGATGAATCATGCATACATGTGAAGAAACACAAGAATCCATCAAAATAATGCAATTTTCATTAAATTTCTATAGCATGCCTTTACACAACAACTCAACTCTTCCTTTGAAAATGAGAGGAGACCCCTATTTATAGTTTTTCAAAAGTGAAATGAATGGCCAAGATTTAATTTCATTGTGTGGCCCAGATTCATTTTACATCAGGGTTTCACCTACCCCCAAAATATAACAATATAAAATACATCTCTTGTCTTTTCCCTATTTTGTCTTGTAGTGGCCCTGGCACTGTAGCAGTTTGTTTTGTAGTGGCAGCCATCCTTATAACTAAATTATCAAATATTCATCATCTATGATAGGCTTTCCATAATTTTTTGGATGGTAGCATACACCACAAATTTTCCAATCAAAGCCTGAAGCTTATCCCATTCCATGATGTCTAATTGCAGCATCTGAAAGTTGATCTTCTGGAATCTCTCAGTGATCTGCTCCCAATGTTTGGTGCACCTAGGGGTGGCTTTGATAACCTACTCAAATTGGAAAAAAGCCCACATAGAAAAATCCATGAAGTTTGGCGACATCACATCTACAGCCCCTTGTTCCATCTTCTTATGGAAGAATGGCTTAATCTTTTTCGGATCTATCTCTAGGGCGAGCATTTCATAATCGGTCATCCTCTTGAGGTATTCCTTGCTGTTGATCTAGTGTTCCACAACCCATTCATGATCTAGCTTTATCTCATGCAAAACCTTCCCCAAGACCTCCTTTCTATAGTCTAGGCTCATCTTCCATGTCTCCACGAGCCAATGATAATCCTCTGATAGCCCCAAATCCTTTTTCCATACCCCCTTAGAGAGATTGAGGATGATCTCAAGCTTAGGGTAGGTGATTCTATATAATTTTGTGAATCAATGGTAGGTTCTGATGGAGTTCTCAAACTATTTTTGTATCTCCTAGAACTTATTGTATGTCCTAGTAGTGTATCAAAGGCCCATATCACCATTGTATAATACATGACCGAACCAATCCACCATGGCCTTGGTCCAGTCCTTCCTCTTCTCCAACTTGCTTATATCTTCCTTGGAGAGCAGCGAGGGTAGTTTTGATGATGTAATTGGAGCCTCCTCCTTTGTAGATGTCCACTATTAGATGAGAGTGGTAAGATCTGCTACTTGTGCTTTCAGTTCCTCCTTAGTAGATTGCTCTTTATCCATTTGTTGCATGATGGAGGCTACAGATCCGTGGAACTCATCTATTCTTTGTTCTCGGGTCATCGGGCCCAGATTGATTGTTGAAATGCTATAGCTTTTCCCTTGCATGATGCATGTTCCTTTGTCTACTACAGGGGTAGCAATTTCTATTGTTCTACATCTGGAGGCATCCAATGTGATGTGGGAGCGAACCTTAGGATTCTTCTCCATTCTTGTTTTAGTTTATGCTCAGGATAGGATTTCCTCTAGTCGTGATTTGGGGTCGACAACCATGGAGGCCTTCTTCTTTCCCAACTAATGTTCTAGCTGTAACAAGGATTTTTGTCACCTCTTGCACCTCTAGGGTTTTGCACCTAAAGGAAAAGGGAAAAATATCTATGCGAAATTCAAGAATAAACCCTAGATATCCCAATGCAATAGAGATTGGAATCTATCAAGGGAGATTATTCTTAGGGCTGGAAGTTGATAAAGAAGATAAACTATGGATGTAAAACTAAAGAAATGCAAAATGTTTGAAAACACATTGTGATATGTAGAAAGACCTAAGAGGATGAATAGAAATGCAAATAATACAGAACAAAGAAGTAAAACTAAAAGAATGCACCTAGAAATGTGTTGGATACTGGATTGAATATTGGAAATGTTGTTGATTGTAGAATTTTAGCCTACTGGGACACTTACGCCATTCTAGGCGACCTAGTCCTAGATTTGGAAAACTTCACCGAAGCTCATTTTAGCCAAAAGGGTATCTAAATCTATAGAAAACTCTGAAAAACATGTGCAGTGGGAGTAATTCACCTCTAATGGTGACTTAGTCCACTTTGGCTTCTCTAAAAATCTAAAAGTGAAAACATAAATTGTCAGTCTGCACTTTCAGCTCCTTCAGGTATCCAGATCTAAAACTCTGCTTTTTGTCACTAAAAGAGACTTTTAGTGGATATTTTTCTCTATTCAACAAGGATATGTCTTCAACAAGCTTGCAGCCCTTTCTTCAATGATTTCCAAGCCTTCAAAGTACCTAAATCTGCAAACACACAAAGAGAGGAAGATAAATGTTGTAGGGCATGGGGGTTTTCCTTGGTCAAACCCATTTTTAGGTAATTAAACCAAAATGATGAAATGAGATAAATCATGAACATGAAATAATGGAGTTAGTACCTTGTCATGATGGTTGATCTTGAATTTCTGTAGCAATGGTTGAAGAATTTTCCCTTGAATTCTTCTTGATGACTTAGAATGCCAAAACCCTAGCTTGCTTGAGAAGAATGATAAATGAAAAGTGAAGAAGGAGATAGAAGAATAGGACTTAAGGCCCCAAAATGAATGGAAAGCCTCATATTTATACACAATTATGCCCTAATTCTTGAAAATACCTCATCATAGGCCGACCTTAGGTCTTAGAGAATAAAAAACTGCCAATATTTTGAAATAATTTTAATTTTTGAGCCAAATGGGACTAAGTCGCCCAAGGTGGCAACTTGGTCCCACTAGGTAAATTTTATTGGGTGTCGGGGATTAAGATATATTAAATAATGTTTATGGGGTTTATTCTTAGAAAGACACTTATATAAGGCATGTAAGTGCATAAGGGGGCCATTTAAGGCATACAAAAGGTGTAATTATTGATGACAAGCCTAGAAAAGTGTGAGGGTTTGTTACAACTCCTTACAACACTTTGAAATAAGGCTTGGTAAGTGATAAAAAGAGGTTATTTAAGTGAATTTTAATGAAAGGATCCTAGAAAAGTGTGAAAGTGGGATACAACACTTCACAACACCTGTACAAGACACCATAGAATTCTTATTGATTTACAAGGGTCTAAGACCTAATGTGAATGTGTTGGCCACATTACAACATTAAATCTAGGAAAAAGTAGGCCACAATCCACAAGAAAGACCCAAATGAGTGTGAAAATGTCCAAAGGATACATTTTTCTACATTACATTTAGCCCCCGCTTTAGTGAGAGGATGAACGAACTTCAAACTCAGACTAAAGTAGCCATTCAAGAGGAGGGGTCCAATCATACCAATGTAGATGGAAAAGGATGAAAAATATCAAAGGAGGTGGTCAAGCTCCCCAGGATC
Source organism: Sequoiadendron giganteum (assembly GCA_007115665.2). Taxonomy (NCBI): domain Eukaryota; kingdom Viridiplantae; phylum Streptophyta; class Pinopsida; order Cupressales; family Cupressaceae; genus Sequoiadendron; species Sequoiadendron giganteum. The sequence goes on from CM021101.1 coordinate 274,371,431, forward strand.
CCAAATCTTGAGTCAAACCAACATAAGTGCAAGAGGACACACACATAAAGTGAATGATTTACAACAAAAAAAGATACACAATCATGCAATGGCAAGGACAAGAAGGAAGAGAATAATGAAAGTAACAAGGTGGATCAAGCTTCAACTATTTGTCCAGCTAGTTGTGGATTAAATCTAGGTTGTTTGTCCAAAAATGCATACCCACTCTGAGGCGACAAAACTCTTGGCTATCCATCAGGTGAGAAATCCAAGAAGGTGAGAAACATACACTCATGGTTGGTATGCACTCACATGCGCAAGTGGCTATGGCGAAAGTCATGCCACTAGTTGGGATTCCCTCTTAACCGTACCAAAGTTATATCTCACGATAACTTTAATAAGGTGCCATGATGAAAATGTTTTTGTAAATGACTTTTGAAATGTAAAAATGGTGTAAGGAATGTTCAAAGGGATTTTTCTTAGTTTGTGCAAGGTCTCATCTTAGGGAACATTGTGCTTAATGTCTCCAAGAGAGGATAAGTGCAAAAGGTCTCATCTTGTTTCCAAGAGAGGACAAGTGTAAGGTTTCATCCTGAGCAACATTGTACCTAATGTTTCCGAGAGAGGGAATCACAAGAAAAATAAAATCACACAATGAAATGTGAGTGTCGATGTATGCCCACACTTTAAAGTGGTTGCTAACACCATTATTGTGAGAAATTGCTTTAAAGTAGAAGAATAAGACATGAGAGAATATTCAAAAAGCCTTATGCTAAATCAAATGTTTCCAATAAGCTACATCATGAAAAGGTAGTATGTCACATGCGAGTCAACTTAAGACATGTTGTCCATATCCCAAGCTTGATTTTATATGTTCATGAAAGGTTGACAAATAGCCAAAAGAGACAAATGACAAGTGACATAAGAGGACAAGGCTAACTAACCCCATGCCCCCACTTAGTTCTGGACAAGGATGAGCCAAAAGTATTGATGAAATGCATGTTAGAGTGAAAATAAGTATCAATTAGAGGAATGAGGTACCCACACATGAGGGAGAGTACCATTGAACTCCTCAAGACATTGGATTTTACTACTCAATGCTGGACATTCATTAGTGGAATGGCCATCAACTCTATGATATGCACAAAATGAATGTTTGTAGTACAATTTATTTTGACTTTGTGGAGGAAGGGATATCAAGTGATCTTGGAGGAGTCTCAACAAGATACCCTCTTGATCAAAGGTAGAAGGTGTTCCTCTAGCTTGTGATAAAGAGATCTCTTGCTTAGGACAAGATGTCATACCTATACAAGGCTCTATAGATTGTGAGATGTTGTACTCTTTGTTAGAGGAGTGTGTAAAATTCAAATCAGTAGTGTTTTGCGAGATGACATTGACATTAAGGGAATATTTTTTTTTTTGTTTCAAGTGTTGCAAAGGAGCACTTTCAAGACCACTAGTGTCTATCGGCTCAGGATGCACTAGTGTTAAGGTTGGTTTAGAAGAATGTTTTGTGATGGTGTTGATATTGATGGAAGGCTTGGTGATTTGTATCAAAGGATAATAACCAAGACCATGAGTCATTTTTTGCATGTTAGGGTTAATGGGGACACATATACCTTGTTCACTAGCACCACATCCTTTTCCATTGTAACCAAGTTGCTTCATAAGCTCATAACCTTTTCCATAAAGCCTTTTCATTTCTTTTCGATCGAGTGGTTGTTCGTGACTGGAGTTGGTTGTAGAAGTTGCATTGTCATCTAAAGTGGTTGAGGTGGATTCTTGTGAAGGATCTATCGAGTTTTGTGTTGACAAGACAATTGTTCCCTTTTTAGAGTCTTTATGTACGATCTCGTATTCTCCCATGAATGTGGGTTCAAAATTCATTGATCCCAAATCATCGATTGATATCATTGTGAAGGGTTTAGGACATATAGATTTTTGTTGTTATTTCATGGTTTCTATGTGTGTGGTTGGTGTTGATGTGTTTAAGGGATTCTCTTTGTTTTTCTCTAGTTGTAAGACACTATACAACTCAGGATCAATGTCAAGTGTGTATACTTAGTTGTTGTAGATGTACTTCATTTTACGATGAAGAGTGGAAGGCACCCCATTCATTGCATGAATCCAAGGTCTACCTAAGAGAAGATTACATGAGAGTGTATGAGGCATAACATGGATCGGTGTTTCCAATCTGGCCATTCCAACTGTAAGAGGCAAAGTGATCAGACCAAGCGGTTTATTTTTGACATTTTCAAATCCCTTAATAGATAAAGAATCAGGTTGAATGTTTGATCTATCAATTCCAAGCCTATCCAGAAGGCTCACACTACACACATTAAGGGCGGAGCCGGTATCTAGAAGAGTTCTCTTGATCCCTTTTCGTTTGTATTGAGATATTATTATGAAAGCTTCATTTTATTTTTGCACCTTTAAAGGAGAGAGATCACTTTGGTGAAAAACAATATCAACATTCATTCCTTGAATTATAACTGCCATGTCATTTGGTTGCACATTAGAAGGGATAGGAACTTGTTGTAGTTCAGCTTGAATGATGATACGATACTGAGGGGAGGGTTGAATAAGGTCCCATAATGATATCTTAGTAGGAGTATTCCTTAGTTGAACAAGATCATACTCTTTAGGAGATAACCAAGGAGCACTAGGCAAGATGGGATTATGCAAAGGTAATGGTGTGGGGGTGGATTGTTGTGGTTGTAGATTGTTTCGAGTGTTATATGTTTGAGCAACGGTATTATGACTCAGTTGTTGTGAAACATTTTTCATAGGTGGGTAGAGGATGAGTGCAGGTTTGTTTTGAGTTTGAGTTCATGTGAGGGTGGGTAAAGGATAAGTTGAGGTTGAGTAATATTAACATCCTAGAGTGAGTGAGAGGCTAATGTTCTCTTTGAAGCTCCTTCTAAGGATACAATATTATTATTTTCAATGTTATCCTTATCATGGATCATGATATCCTCCCTAGGAGGAAGGGTTTTAGGAGAACTACAAACCAATTGCTCTTGACAATCAAAGGTTGGTTCTTCTAAAATAACTTCATCACAAGTAGGGAAATGATTAATGGTTGAATTTTATTGTTTAGTAAGGGTTTCTATAGGTGAAGGGGACAACTAAGAATCTCATGACCTTAATTGATTGTGTTTTCGAACATCAAAAAATATTCTTCACAATTATGAGAGATACTAGGAGGACAAAAAATGTTATTGTCATGATTACCTATGTTTGTGTTGTCAAGTTCATTAATGTCTTGTCCACTAAGAGAGGTAAGAGGAGATAAACAACTAGAATTCTCAAAACTCTCATTGATTGGTTCTTCTAACACCAAAATATCTTCATCACCAAGAGGAGAGATATTAGGAGAAGAATAAATATGATCATTAGGAATGTCCAAGGTTGTAACTTCTTTCTCTAAAACATTCTCATAGGGAGAGGGTTGCATTTTTTTCTTAGTTTGTCTAAATATGTAAGATACTAAAATTATTTGAACAAAAATTAAAAGCACTTGTAACCATTTCATGAAATGTTTCAACAATATAAACAATGTATATCCAAAGAGAGAAAACATTTTTATCTAATATACACAAATTTATAAGAATGCGAGCAATGTATATGCATTAATGAAAAGAAATTTAATCAAACTTATGCAAAGTTTTAGGAATATAAACATTGTGTATGAAAAAGTGAAAAGTACTTTTATCCATGATATGCAAAATTTTAGAAATGTGAGCATTTTCATATCTAATGATGCTTTAGATTGAAATGATTTGAAAAATGACTACCCTAAATTGATGTTTTTGAGCTAGATGCATAAAAAAAATGTTCCCAAAACTTTCCAAACTTATAGTATATGGTACTAGGATGCTAAGGAAGCACAAAAATGAGGTTTCTGACATTGTAACAGATAGTTAAAAATCTAGACTGGGACTAAGTCGCCCAGAATGACGAATGAGTCCTAGTTAGGGTCTTTTTTCAAAATTTCTAGAAATTTTTAGCTGGATTTTATTGTTTTGATGTTGGATGACCGGAAGAGGAAACTTAAATGAATATTTTATATGATTGTTAATGATTTGAGATGCAATAATGCAAAGTATATGCACCTTCATGCATGCAAAAATTTGAAACCCTAGAATGCAAATTGACTAATGCAAAATCCTAATGCAAAGTTAATGAAAGCTAATTCTAGGATGAAGAAGGACTCTAAATCAAAAAGTAAGGTATTTGAAAGGCAGGTTCAACAAAATGTAACAAGGATTTTTGTCACCTCTTGCACCTCTAGGGTTTTGCACCTAAAGGAAAAGGGACAAAGATCTATGCTACATTCAAGAACAAACCCTAGAGATCCCAATGCAATAGAGATTGAAATATATCAAGGGAGATTATTCTTAGGGATGAAAGTTGATAACAAAGATAAACTATGGATGTAAAACTAAATAAATGCAAAATGTTTGAAAACACATTGTGATATGTAGAAAGACATAAGAGGATGAATATAAATGCAAATAAAATAGAACAAAGAAGTAAAATAGAAAGCATGCACCTAGAAATGTGTTGGAGACTATATTGAAGACTAGAAATGTTGTTGATTCTAGAAATTTAGCCTGCTGGGACACTTACACCATTTTGGACGACCTAGTCCCAGATTTGGAAAACTTCACCGAAGCCTGTTTCAGCCAAAAGGGTATCTGAATATATAGTAAACTCCAGAAAACATATGCAGTGGGACTAATTCACTACTAATGGTGACTTAGTCCACTTTGGCTTCTCTGAAAATTTGAAAGTGAAAATGAAAGCTCTCAGTCTGCACTTTTAGCTCCTCTAGGTATCTAGATCTAAAACTCTGCTTTTCGGCACTAAAAGAGACTTTTAGTGGATATTTTTCGCTAGTCAACAAGGAGATGTCTTCAACAAGCTTGCAACTCTTTCTTGAATGATTTACAAGCCTTCAAAGTACCTAAATCTGCAAACACACAAAGAGAGAAAGATAAATGTTGAATGTTAGGGCATGGAAGTTTGCCTTGGTCAAACCCCCTTTTAGGTAATTAAACCAAAATGATGAAATGAGATAAAGCATCAACATGGAATAATGGAGTTAGTACCTTGTCATGATAGTTGATCTTGAATTTCTACAACAATGGTTGAAGAAATTTCCTTTGAATGCTTCTTGATGACTTAGAATGCCAAAATACTTGCTTGCTTGAGAAGAATGATGAATGAAGAGTGAAGAAGGAGATAGAAGAATAAGAATTAAGGCCCCAAAATGAATGGAAAACCTCATATTTATACACAATTATGCCCTAATTCCTAAAAATACCTAATCATAGGTTGACCTTAGGTCTCAGAGAATAAAAACTTGCCAGTGTTTTGAAATAATTTTGATTTTTGAGCCAAATGGGACTAAGTCGCCCAAGGTGGCGACTTGGCACCACTAGGGAAATTTTACTGGGTGTCGGGGATTAAGATATATCAAATAATGTTTATTAGGTTTATTCTCAAAAAGACACTTAAATAAAGCCTGCAAGTGCATAATGGGTCCATTTAAGGCATAAGAAAGGTGTAAATATTGATGAAAAGCCTAGAAAAGTGTGAGGGTTTGTTACAACTCCTTACAACACTTTGAAATAAGGATGGGTAAGTGATAAAAATAGGTTATTTAAGTGAATTGTAATGGAAAGATCCTAGAAAAGTGTGAAAGTGGGTTACAACACTTCACAACACCTTTACAAGACACCATAGAATTCTTATTGATTCACAAGAGTCCAAGACCTAATGTGAATGTGTTGGCCACATTAAAACATTAAATCTAGGCATAACTAGGCCACAATCCACAAGAAAGACCCAAATGAGTGAAAATTTTCAAAGGATATATTTTTCTACATTACACTAGCCACTTAGGCACCTTGGAAAGTTCCTTTGGTGACTCATGCTCACTTTATTATCTTTGTTCATCTTTTGGTTGTTCCTCTTCATCACCAAGAGCTTCTTGATCATGTGTTTCCTTTTCATCCAATTCTTTTTCAGGGGTGGCCTTTCCCTCATTGCTTGGCTCAGTGGTGGTAGCAACATTTTCAACAACATTTTCCCCTTGGGGTGCCCTTTCTTCTTTGTGCATAGCCTTGTCATGACTTTGAAGTTCAGAGCTCTCTTCTTGGACATCCCTCTTTTCTTCCTTTTCTTGTTCTTTCTCTTTCTCTTCCTCCTGGACTAGGCCCTTGTATTGGTCGATTGGGGAATGCTCATCCAATATTTCTAAGTCTGTGTCAGTATCCACCTTTTCCTCCTCAGAGTGATGCCCCTCTAGGTCATCTATTTCACCTGTGCTCTTGTGGTGCTAGGGCAGCTCTTCATCTAGCTCTTGATCTGATGTTTCTATGACATATCGCTCGTTGAGGGCCTCAGTGTCCTCCTCTGAAGAATGTGACTTCTCATCGAATGCCACCTTATCCAAATTTATGTTTAGCCCAACCTCTGGGTGTTTGAAATAATCTTCTTGATCAAATTCCTTGGGCTCCTCAACTATATCCTTTCCAACCTCCCTCTGTTGCTCTACATGGCGCCTCTCCATTTATTCTAAAATTTTCATCGTGGCTTCCATCTTGGGAGGCTTAGTGGGTGGCGGTGGAAGAGACAGGGCAGCAACAACTTAGGACATGAAAGCTTGGACTTTGGGGTCAAGCATTATTTTGGAAAGCTCGGGAGGTGCATTTTGCATATACGTTGTGAAAGAATGTGACAGAGTAAGAGGCAACATGGTGATAGTGGTTATTGTAGGAATTAGAGTAGAGAGAGTGGGCAATGGCAGAGAAAGCGAAGAAGATGACTGGAGGGACATGGTGGAGGAGGAAGAGACATGAACCATGACCAGAGCCATTGGTGAGGTGGAGACAAGGTGGACCAAGATGTTCATGGTAGGCGGAGATGAGACATGCATTTCCTGGGATGCAGAAAGTGGAGGGGTGGAAACAGTGGCAACAACAATAGGAACATAAGTGGTGGGCGGTGAGCATGGTTGCTTGGTGCTTTCTTCTCCTTCATGTTGGGGGTTCTCCTCTATGATGGTAATATCACTCATGAATCCCCATGTTCTCTTTACCCTTTTGGATGACTCTCCCTCTGTAGTCTTCTTGGAGTATACTTTATGTTTAGGATTACGCTCAAGTGCATCCTTTCTTTTCTTCAACCTTGTCATCGGAAGGGATTTGGGTGCTTCCTCTGATGGGGCAATAGTCATTCCACTATCTATTTCGTTGCTAAGCTCATCCTCGATCATAACATAAGTCAATTTTGCGCCTTGTATTTTGAGATGAGCAATCTAGGTGTCTATCCACTGCCTTTTCATGTTCTCAATGGGCCATGTTAATATATCAAGGTTAGTGACCTCTTCTTCACTCCAATCTATCACTAGTAGAGACATGTATGCTACGGAATTGAATCTCTCATCAAGAATATTATTGTCCTCCTCCACTATCTAGTCAAGCATAGGGAATTGATTCATTGACTTCACAAATTGGGTTGTCATTCTCATGTAGTGCCTCATTCACACTTCTTTGTCATATGCACAATTAGCCTAGAAGTCTTCGACCTGAGGTCGGTGGGCATATTGTTTTCCAACCCATTTCTTCAGCTTTCCATAAGGGTCCATTCTCCCTCAGTTGGTGTGTAGATCTAAGTTATACTCCACCAATTCCCTTTATGGATATTCTACACATTGGGAGGTAGGGGAGGAGTACATCCCTTGCTTGAAGGTCAGGGGATAAGGAATCCTAGGCCTATGTTTGTCACTAAGAAAAGTGTGGGCATTTTGTAGTTGTTGGGAGATCTCAAGCAAGATCAAGAAGTCATTGGGATAATGAGGCAACCGATAGGTCTTCCCTAAGAAACCCTCCATCTTGACATAGGTGAACTTTGGGAACTATATGAAAAGATACCCAAATCGAAGGATGAAGGCCTTGGCGCTGCGTGACACTCTTCTTTCAAAGTCTCCCCCAAGCATCATGATGATGTGCCCAACGAAGGCATCATTCATCCTCTTGTATTCTCTTTTATAATTCTGGTGCTGTAACTGAGGGTAGTGATCATATACCTTGAGGTCCCCTTTCTTTGCTTCTAGGTTGATCACAACAAAGAGTCCCTTGTATGAAAATTTTTCTGATACAAGGTACACCAGGTAAGAAGTCATATAGAATTTAGAATTTTTCCTTACAACCATGAGTTGGTCATTCATGTTATCACTAATTATTTTTTCCTAGTGGAAATTTTTCTTGCCTTGGATGATTTCCTCAATGAAGTAGAACATCCATTCTTCAAAGAAAGCAGTGACGGGGAGACCCATTACTTGCTTAGTAGGGTGACCAAGTCATGGTATCTTCATAAAATTCACTTTTGTATAGTTCATGAGGCACTTTGGCAGTGCTACCCTCTTATCCTTGAACCAATGCTGGTTGATTAACCTTTTGCATATGAGGGGGTCTGCTTTGCACATGTTTTCAACATATTCCCTCTTTGTTTCCTCCATAACATCAAATGTGGGGATATGAAACATTTTGTTGATAGATTTAGCAAATAGATCTACTAATACCCTACCATCATGGTCAATGATCTTCCTATTGTTGTGATAGCATTCCCTATAAGCCATAACCAACTCTTGGGAAATGAGTGCAGGAGGGAAGGCGACTGCCTTAGCAATTACACTCGCTCTAATATTTCATGCATTCTCTGTCATGGGGTGGAATATTACCCTTTTCCTGAATTCATCGATGTCCACATGTCCAATGTTTGTATCTGACACAAAATCCAAGGTGGAGCTGAGCTTGGAGGTGCACTCCACCCTATGGAATTGGTATTTCATCTAGTCTTTTTCCTCTTTTCCTCTTGGTGCACGTGCATGTTTCTTCCCTTTATCAACTTTCTCCATGGACTTCCCTGATGGACCCACAATAGGTTCCATAAATTTTGCATGCAAATATTTTGTAAGTATATTCATATAGGAATTAGGCAAGCATTAGTTAGATCTTGCAAAACAAGGTTAGATCCAATAATGCACCATTAGAAGATCATAAAGTTCATAACCATTCATCATTTTAAGCTCATTTGGATCATAAAAGACAATGCGGGCCCAAGGGTGTAGGTTTCCTTGGGTTGGAAGCTGTCAGGAGGGATTGGTAGCAGGAAAGCACTGGGGTCATGGAAACTTGCAGATAGCCACCCACAACAAAAATTTTGCAATACAAATCGGGAAGTCAAAGTCTTCAGAAGGGAATTTAGCATGTGTGGGAATTGGCTATGAGGCTCCTGGAGTCATTTGATTGCTCAGTACACTTTTGCGAATTTGGGGCATGTAGATGCTAGAGGCTTGATGGACATTTGGGACCCTACATTTAAGTAATGACAATCATAGCATGGCATCCTGTAGAAGGAATCCCACACAGCGGGACCCGCAGGCTCCGTGGACTCTGGACTTGACTCTATAGAGTTTGATCTTTGTGGGAGATGCGGAAAGAAGTTTTCGGGTCGCCATTAAATATTTTCCATTATCAAATGGCCAAGGGTGAGTGATGGTCTGCACGTAGCGGTCCGCATTGACGGGCCCACATGGTGTTGATGACTTAGATTTTTTGTTGAAGTTCTTAGGAGGACTTGGCTTAGGTGGAGTTTGCAGTGCGGATGAACAAGGCTACTTGGATGCTAAGGAGAGCCAAAGGAAGAGGGGTAGTCTGCAAATAGACTCTTGCAAAGATCGACCCGCATCATAGTAGTTTTTAGTCAATTTTTACACCAAACGGTGACAGAGATGGCGGGCTCTACACTACGGGTGGATGGAACATCATCACCGCTAACAATGACATTTGGGTAATGGTGGACCATGAATGACAGACCGTAAGGAACGAACTACAAGGGATTAATAACTTAGCCATTTTTGTATCTGACGAAGGTGATATTGATAGGATCTAGAATGCAGAAGGGAGACAGAGGTTGGTCGTTTGCCAACGACAACATGGAGGCGGCTGCTTGCAAGTGATGACCCACATGAACGGATCTACAGGGGCTCAAGGACTCAAGTTTTTTGGTTTAATGTTATGATGTCTATGTTTTAGGCCAAATAGGGATTTATATTGTGTAAAGAATGACCCCAGAGATACTTTGTTCTGCATTGACATGGGGGCACTAGTCAAACAATTTTTAGAGATTTTGGGTGAATTCCTTGTGTGGAGTCAATTATTAGGATAGCCACCGAGTTGTTTAATCATTTTTTTGAAGATTTAAACATCATTTTATGCCCTAGCTATGGAAAAATATGCACTTTAAGTTTTTGAGGGCGAAATTACTTAGAAATAATGCATGAATTTGATGAAGATCTTGTCTTTGATCCTCCAGGAGCTAATGCAGGTGCGAGGGCCTCGATTATCATTTCCTCTCCTCAAAAATTCAAATGGGCCGATGTGAAAATGATAGGTGGTGACTACTATTTATAGGAAAAGGGTCATTTATGACCCATATTGAATGCGCAATACGACAATCAATGAGGTAGGTAGTGCATGAGAAATCAATGAATCAGAGAAGAGAAATGTGAGGCCTGTGATGTGGGATGACTCCTGAGTCTCACTACTAGCTAGCGACGAAGAGGCAGTGGCAAAGCTGGATGCGGAACCCGCTATGCGGGCAGATGTCCTAGGCTAGCCGTTAGTGGAAAGGCGAAGAGATAGCAACGTTGTGCAAAGGGAGACCCACAATGGTAGACCCATAGGGTCCAGAGGACGCTAGGGAAATAGACCAAGGGAAGTCCACATGGAACAACCCACGAAAGCCAAAACTTAGCGAACTTTTGGGGGAATGAATTTGGTCAACCAGGGGATGATGACTTGAGTGTTCCTGATCACTTTAAGCTCGAAATAGGGGTGCACAAAATGGGGCAAAGGAAAACTGACCTAGAAAAGGAAAAAGAAAGAGGGGGTCCTAGTTCTGAATGGGGCATGTGTGCCATAGGCACAATAGTTTGGTCTAAGCACTAGTAGAATTTGGCAAATAATTGACTACATGACTAAAAATTTTAGTCATAATAACTAAAAATGACTAAATTCTACATTTTTTTTGCAACTCAACTATAAATGAGTGAATAACTGACTAACTTGGTCGTCCACTAAAAAATTATTTAGTCATATAAATAAAAATGACTAAAAAGTTAGCCACAAAAATAAAAGTGGGTAATTAAAAAAAAATTGAATTGAAAAATTATTGGTGGGATGCTAATCATTTCCTCTCCATTGCTACAATGGAGAAATTATTGGTGGGATACAAATATTTCCTCCACTGTCATTTTTTTAGTTTGAGAGCCGAGAGCCTCACAAAGGAATGTAGAATGAGTTTGCCATGTATGAAGAGGATTAAGTTTTGAAGCTCGAGCCTTTTTGCAGATGTTTGATGGAGAATAGAGGACTTCTTCGATAAGTATAACTTAAAGACACAAGGATATCGGTAATGTAGTATGACTCAGTGAAGACTTCTTCTCGTATTTTGGTGTTTTTTGAGATTATATTGAGAAGCCCTATAAAGCTTCCAAATGTAAGGGTTTTTGTTTAAAATGTCATGTAAGGGTTTTTATTCTAGACATTTTTCTTTTCATGCTCCCATATTTTTGCATCCTCCAATACATTCAAATATAAATTGATTGGGTCTGAAAACCTTTATCTATTTTTGATTTTATTCACGTAGTAGAATTAAAGTTTACCCTTCATTAGTTTTTCTTGGTGCTCTGTATTTAATCTACTAAATATATTAGATAAGATTTGTGCTTTTGTCATTTAAATAAGATTATTCATGGATAAGATTATTAGATAACATCTATGAAATCTTCCTTAGCTCACATGACAGTTGGCTTTCCATCTCTATTGTATACTTACACAATGGTACCATATTTCTAGATGCAAATTTACACACTAGGATTCTCCAAATGTAGGAAAAATTGGGCCAATCCACCACCCGAGTTCTCTTTCTATCCACAAATGGTAAATGCTCATGTTCAGTGCTTACTAGATATAATTATATAGGTCATAGATTTAAGCCTAATGTATTTGTACAATACTCATGTGTGGAATAGCAAACAAGGTTATAGATTTAAGTTTGATCTATTTTATACTTTTTATTCATTGAATTTACTGTGCAGATGTCTAATGCATCATAATGTAATTGAAGATTCCTTCTTTTTGAGAAAAAATGAATTTTGATCATGGCTTAACTTAGAAACCTCAAGGAAAAATATAATTGAAAAGACAATAGATCCATATTTCTTTTCTTGTTGATTTTTATAATGTATTCCAATTCTCCCAACTTCACTCTTAAGAATAATCACTTAGGTTTTCAATTCTAAGCTAAATATATAACAATAATAATACTATATAGTAGCTGATGTTCAATGTTCATAACCCCTCCATGATATTAATGTCTGAGTTAATTTGAATCAAGGAAACATAGGTGTTAAGAATAATAATATTACTAAGATTTACTATGCTGCATTTGGATTCTTGCAATTGTCAAGCCTTGGGATAAATCCATAGTTTATTACATTCACTCATGTTACTATGGAATCAAACAAGTACATTTATGTATGGGAAACTGCTCCTGTGAACAGTGTTGTGATCATTGACATGAATAATCTTGTTCTTGTGATGAGGAGACCTATTACAATAGATTCAACTATAATGAATCCCAACAATATAATTCTTGCATTGAAAGTTTTTTTTGGATTCTACTCTTCTTTAAGCATTTTTTTAATTTTACAATTTGTTACATTACCACTGAAGTAGATTTTGTGGATTCTCCTTTTATTTGTTATAATTTGTTGCATTGAAAGGTTTTGTTGGATTCTCCTTTTATTTAGTTTTTTTACACCTTATTTCATAGTATTTTAATGATGAATCGAAGTGACAATATACAATTAATAATGCTTTTGTTTTCAATGAAAAGTTCTTTGTAAGTTGTAGGGAATCAATATTTTGTGGAGTATTGTATTCTAATGAAAAAGATATTATTTTGGCTTGGTAAACAATAATATTTTTTTTATGTTAGATGTCATGTGAATTTTCTTTTCCATTGTCCTTTGATTATGCACTATTCTTTCATGGACTGTCATCAAGATCTCTATGAAACTAACTGTCTGCTATCCCTTCCAACATTTTTTTATGGCAGTCTTCTTAATCATCTCCCACTTGACTGTCTTATCTAAATTGTTTAAAACTTCTACAAGTCTTTGTAATATTTAGATTGTCCAAGGTTTCTTCTCATCACCATCACTATTCTCAAGCACATTCCTCTCCTCCTTTTTATAGTGACAGTCATGTGGTATTTGATACACAATATTTTATTGATCAAAGGCACTATCCTCTATTTCTTTCTCATTGAACTTTCATCTTAGCCTTTAATATTCTGCAAACATTTTTTTTTTGAAAACTTTGATATTATCATCTACACGTCTACAATATTCTCCTTGCCATTTGGCATAAAATATTACTACTGTCTACCATTAAGACATAGAGCTTGATTTTCTTTCATAGGACTATCCCTTTGTGATTGTGAAGAATATCATATATAAGGTGGAAAAAGAGCATAAATGTTAGTTGTGATTTCTTCATTGTAGTTTCACTTGTGCTTTGACTGTCACCCTCTATGACTATCCTCACACTTATTCACTACCCATAAAGAGTTGCCATAGGGTAGTCATCTTACCGAGTAGGTTTTCTTTGACTTGTCCCTACAATCTCTATGATCTCTTATGACCACATGTCTCATGACCTTCTCTATTATCTAACTCTCCTTTACTTTCCTTATCATAGTTTTGTAGATCACTTGTATGTTCATAAATTTTTCCAAACCTATGGGTTGTGCACTATCCTTTGGCACATGAATGTCCTTTTCATTTTAATGTATTCATAGGACTGTCATCTTCATCAAGGACTATCCTTTATACATTGTCATATTGCTCGAGAAACATAAAAAATATCCTCTCTATTATCATGGTTCATGATTTCTCCATATTTTCCTTCCAATCTTTCTCATATTAGACCTACCATACTAGATTGTATACTACCCATTGTTTTTTGAAATTCATTCACTGTGTTTTCTATCTTTGGCCTATAAATTAGAGTCTCAAGACTCACTCTTATCTATGCATACTCTAGTCTCTAAGATTCTCTATGATTTCACTTTAGACACTATCATAACACCCTGTTATCTTCATTATAGTTTGTAAGGCGACCTTTATGCTATTCATGACTACCCTTGATCCTATTTCACACTAACTGGACAAGCTTTTAGAATTATACACTTGCATCCAATGATAAACCCTTATAAACATTTAGAATTTAGGGTTTATGAAGAATGGACACTCTTGTCTCAATGCTTCCAAAAGGACAGTAATAAGGATTTGATATGGGTTTCCACAAGATTCTATATCATCCAACAAAGTGAGAAAATAGAATCATCTAATGTATACTTCTTATATTATGATAGTCCTAAGTGTCGTTCTAGTACTTCCAAATACATCTGAAACATACACACATCTAATAGGAAGCCTCTTCACACCTTATTTTTAAATAACTGGATAGGTTCCTGTCTACATAGCTGAAATAACTCCCAAGAACTTGATAGATCTTTTCAAAGGAAATGTAATCATATAAGGTGTGAAATTAGTATGTGCAAAATTTAAATCCTCAATTTTTGAAAATTCCCTCCTTGCTCGTGCAAAGAATCAATTTTTTTGAACAAGTTACAAACTGTTCAATATGTATGAAAAATGCGGAAGCATAGACAAAGCACCTGTCTTGTTTTTGTCAAACACCTCAAAGAGATGTCATCTTATGGAATGACATGAATCGTAAGATATGTACAAACCCAATTTTTTGAAAAGGCTTTAGAAAATTTCCATGCAAATACACTTGGCCAATGTAAAACCAAAGGTCATAACCTTTTCCAACTTCTTCCATGAAAACATAAAATATGAATTTTTTTTAAAAAATGACCTGCTAGACTATTTGTTTTCTCCTACAATGTAATGATTGCCTAATAGCTATGTAGAATATGGATTTGTTGGAAAACCTTTGGAAACCTTCAAACATATGTAAACTGCCTATGTAAGGTTGAATCCCACAACCATTACCAAGACAAGAGATTTAGAATAGGGTACATATATCAATCATAGCACAATGGAAGTGGGATGTTTGTTAGATATCATAGTTGGAAATGCTCTGATGGACCTATATGTAAAATATGGTAGGAATAGACTGAATAGGCTAATATTCCAACTTTTTTTAAGAAAATGAATCCAAATATGTATGACGATATGCATCTATAGATAAAATGGAACTTCAAATATAAGTATTGGACAAGAAACAACAAGTGTAGAATGTATGCCATGGAGAATTTGTGAATACACACTACCTTAGACCTGAGATTTTGTCCTACTCTGTAAATATAAAATTATAGAAAATTTCAAGTCAATTGAAACCTTTAATGAATAAGAGTGGTGTTTATGAATAGTCTACATTGATAAAGATAATGAGGTATAGCATAGTTAAAGCCTTTATGTTGTCCAAGGAAACCAATGGGAATCTCAAAGGTGAAGAAGCAAGTAGTAGTGAGGATGATAATCCTGATTGGCCCACAAGTTTGTGAAGTCTTGATAGATGTAATCAACTTCAAACACTCCTAGCTCAACCCTTCTAGAAGGATATGATATACCTATTAGAGAATATGGGATGTAGTTATCTGATAGCCAAAAGAAAAGGATATTCATCACAAGGGTCACAATTAAAATTCAAGGATTTTATTTTGAAATGAAGGCACAAGTGCTCTCGATGGTTGAATCTAAACACATAATTCAAAAAGCATGCAAGTTTTGAGAAGATGACATTCTAAATTAATGATGTTGTGGAGTTTCCAAGTTACGAGTTAAGGACAATTCAAAAACCTTTGTTGTTGGAGTAAAGAACACTTTAGATGAAAGAATAGACTCTTAAATATCTCCAAAAGTTATGTAGTCACAAATGGTCAATTTTTAAGAAAATTTAAAATTGATGGAAACTGAGATCAACTGTCTCAAAATAGAGCTTGAAAGTGAGAAGATGATTTTTTATTTTCACAAATAAATACTTATAGTCAAATCATGCAAACTATCAACATCATATCATGATAGTTATTCACTAATAAAATTTTCACAACTCATCTTTTTATTTTAAAGTCAATTTTGCTAGTGTTTGTAATATATAGTTTACTATCCATACATATCATTGTCCAATGCTATTCTTGTAATAGGGATATAGATGTAAAGTATATTAGTTATCAAGAAATAGATCATGCTATTCTCACCTTGGACTAAGATGCAATGAATAGCACTACTAAACTTCAGTGATAACCTATTACACTATTTTATGAGCATGAATTTTTACCCCTAATGAAAATTCCTTTTTACCCCCTTACACTTTAGAAAACCCAAGGTGAAGGATTAATTCCACTTAAGCCCATTGATCACATCACACTTGGTGATCTGTTTATGTTTCGGTGGAAGCGTTTTTGTCAAGGATGCCCACGACACACACAGACATCTGTGTGGCATGCTTACATCCCTGGCAGATTCCTATGGTTGGAGTCTGTAGAGACATTACACTTTCGATTGAAAGATGAAGTGTAACACTCCTCTTCGGTTGGCTGACCCAAATATGGCTGTTTTTCATCCTTTCCTTCATAATCTTCATTCTCTCATCCATCCTCAAGTTTTGGATGAAGTTTGGACAAGGTTTTGTAAGATCTTGAGTTCATTTTCTCCACTCTTCCAAGCATTCACAAGCTTTGTAGTAGCACTTTTCACTCCATTGCAACAATCTACCACTCCATCACTCCGATAGTGCGAATACATGATGGACACCATTGCAACAAAGGCTTGAGTTCCTCTCATTCAATCCTTCACAAGCCTTGAGTGCTTTGGATGGAGGTGGTAAGCTCCTCTAATATCCTCTATCATCTTTGGTCGAGTAAGCACGTACTATATTGTAGTGTCTTTTGTCTACGTAGCTTGTATTCTTCCTTTATCTTGATTCCTATCATTGCAAACCTGGCTATCCGTGGAGGTGAAAACACCAAAATGGGGGTCTGACTGAGGAAAGCCCCTAAACAACCCCAAAATTTCCCCCTTTTTTGTGTGCAAGTGGAGAGAGCTCGGAGCAAGCTAGCGAGAAGACTGTTATGCGAAATCATCTTCGTCACCCTTGCAGTAATATATTTGTTTTATCACATTCATATTTATGTTTCACTCTTCTTAATCTCATTTTGTTGTTTTAGAAACCTCTAAACTAGGCTAGCAATCCTTTCTTGAGGATCTAACCTTGTCTTTCTATTTATTTTGTCGTACGGATGCCAACGCACCTATGAGATCTTTTGTCCTCAGACATAGAGCTACCTGAGATGCAAAGTTGACCTTAAAAGGTGAATCACCTAGTCTCCCTTCAGTTCTATGGATTGCAGAGTGATCAAAGGACACATAGCCTTCATCATTATCATCCCTTCTATCCTAACCTTCCTTCAAACTGAGGTAAGTTAGGGAAGCATTTCCGCTCTTGGCCTTTCGTGACCTGGGACATTACAGTGGTTGATCCCCCTCTCTTACATTTTTGGTGAACCTGACGTGAAGCAACGTCTATCCATTTATTGGCGTCCTAAACTCTTTCTCATATAACTCTTGGTCATTGTACCCTGGTGTGTTGTGAAAGTTTATGAGCTTCACGACCCAATCTATGACCTCTGGGCATATTGTTAGAAGTCTGCGACACCTTTTGAAGGACAAGACAAAGGTCTCCTCTAGCTTCACTACCGACCTTTTCTCTGGTTCTGCAGTTGTTCTATCCACATAGGAGCACGTATCGTGAGGCGAATCTAGGTTCCTTGACGAAAATAATCGCATCCCTACCCCTTTTGCGTCGCTAACCTCTTCATTCGTAGATGAGCATGAGGTCATATGTATCCCTTCTGAATACGTCGTTAGCCTCGGTAAAGGGTTAGGTGCATTGAAAAATCACCTGGAAGGAAACCCAAAGATGGCTAGGGTGGCTAAAGTGATCAGTGAAATAAGATACATGGTGGAAAAGGAACATACATGCATGGAACTCTTAGCTAGTCTCATTGGTATGGCCAAAGCATGTTCCCCCTCAAGCCATAGTTGCATGATACGAGGTGGCCTCTTGAAAGAATGTGACAGACAATTAGAGATGAAAATGCCTCCTACATCTGTATACATGGATGGTGTGGTCACTTCAGTCATTATACCCACTACTTTTGAGAATTATGAAACTGCCAAAGTAAATAGGAATCCTTTAGGTCTCCACTTCACCCCTTCTATTGCCTCTAGTGGTGGAGGATTCGGTGGGATGATCGGTGGAGGTTTTAGTGGTGGGAATTTCAAAAGTGGAGGTGGTAGTGGTGGAGGTGGCTTCCATGGAGGTCATGGTGGTGGCTCAGGCGGAGGCCACACCAGTAGAAATGGCATCGGTGGTGGCCTTGGTGGCAATAATAGCAGTGGTCTAGGTGGTGGCTCTAGTAGTGGTTCCAGTGGTCCTATGTCTTCTAATGACCCTATTTTGAATACCCTTCTTCAAAATATGGGAAAGGTGTAGAACCAGCTGGCAGACCTTACCCAGGCCTTGACCCAACCTATCTTCTAGCCCTTCTTTTGACACATTCCATTGTCGGTTGCAATTTTAAACACTCCTTTCCTGCAATGGATGGAGATTCCCAAATTCGAGAAATATGGTGGTAAAGGGGACCCATAGAAACATGTGTCTACCTTTAACACCTTATGCAAACTTTTTCCATCATGATGCGTTGATGGCCAAACTATTTCCCTGATTCCTCAAAGATACAACACTAGACTGATAATTTTCTTTGCCCGATAATTCCATCTTCATGTTTGATCATCTTAAGAACCAGTATCTATGACAATTCCAAGCCAATATCGGACCAAATATGACCTTCTCAGACCTTGTTCAATGCAAACAAGGGGAAAATGAAAAGATTACAAAATTTATAGCATGATACCAAGCACTCTTCTCACAAATCTCGTATCAGTTACCTAACTCTGATGTACAAAAGGTCTTCATAGGGAGCTTACAAAGGCCTTGGAAACAAAAGTTTTCCCTTATGAAGTATCCTTCTTTTGCACACTTGTGTGTGGCTTTACGAGAGTACCAGCAGATGGTAGTTTAGTTTGGGGGTCCTCCCTCGTGCTCTTGTTCTGAAGGAAGATCTATCGTATCAATCTCGGGAAGAGGAAAAACTGTTGCGAATGTAGTAGCCATTGTGGATAACAACGACCTCATACATGATCAAAATTTTATGAAGCTATCAGAATCTTATTCTTCCATCTTGCAAAAGTTGGTGAAAGATAAGATCCTTACCCTGCCACCTCCTAAACCAGTTAGAGAACCATACCCTAGCTAGTATGAATAAAACACATATTATCTGTACCATCGAGTTAACATATATGATACCAAACATTGCATGCACTTGGGTCATGAGATACAAGATTGCATCGAGGATGGTACTATCCATCTTGATGGAAGTAAGAAAAATGTGATAAAATCAGTGGTGAAAGCTAATAGTGAATTGCAGATATACACGGACCCGTTTCCATCACATTTTTCTAACATGATTATTGATCTTGCTAATTCTATTTCTCATCCTGAGGCATATGTTAACATGGTTACTATTACTCCCTCTCCCCACCTTGCAACTAGTTCACCGGATGTAACGTTTACTTTGCAAGATGTGCCAAAAAATGGTAAGCCTTCTCCACTTTATATTCCCACTCACCTCAATGGTAACATTTTGACAGGGGTCTTAATCGACCCCATGAGTAGACTGAATGTCATCATGAAAGAGACATTACTCTTAAACTTCCTACAAAGGGAGGAATATGAAAAAACAAAATCCATCATCCGTATGCATGGCGGGATTTCTCTTAAACCTTATGGATTGATAACGTTGTCCATCTTGGTTGGACCCAAGAATGTAGATGCGGTCTTTGACGTTATTCCTAAGTCGAACCTATTTAGAGTGAAGCTAGGTATACCTTGGATAGCTTCTATGAATGGGATAGCCTCCATAATTCATAAGTTCTTTAAATTTCCCCATGAAGGTGTCGTGCACATAGTGCATGACACTAGATATCAGCCTATGGTATCTTGTGGAGGATATTCGTTGGATCACTTTTGGCCCACTCGATTCGGTCCTTTCCCACAAAGGAAATACCTACTCTACGAGAATTATGTGAAGTATAAGGATGGAGGCAAAGGAAAACCAAAGTTAACCCTTCCTATAGCCAAGTTGCCAACTGCCTCCCCTTCCTGAAAGGGGAAGGAGAAGCTTTCTCCCTCTCGAGTAGACTCGTCTACTCCCCTTTCTTGGGAGGAGTACTCGATGAACAAGTTTGTGCTCTACCCGTTGAGTCCAATGATGCTTCCTTGGAAAAAGCCCAAGGTCAAGATATCGAACCTCCCTAACGGGTCCGCAAGACCTTGGTACTATTTGTACAACAAAAAGAAAGGCTTGCAAAGAAATTTTTCCCCTTGACCTCTTCCTATTCCCCTGAACATGAAAAGATCCACCTCTAAAGTGGTAGAGTCAACTCCTCCCACCATTTCTGAACCTACCCCTTCTTCTCCCATTCAAGAGTCTCCTTCCATTGGAAGTAGCTATGGAAGACACTCCCATGACTGAATAGAATCCTTCCGTCCCTTCAAAAACCCCGGCTTCTAGTTTGAACAGTCATAGAAACCGCCTTGCGCATGAGCGTAAGCGCTAGAAAAAAGCTCTCGTATCAGAGCAAGCCTCCTTACAGAAGGAGGAAGAGATGACCACACCTCTTGTTGTGTCCTCCTCTTTCCCTCCTTCTGTCTCTGAATCTCTTCTGACTCTCCCTGTGAGTGCACATGGACCTGAAAAGGTGCAAGTGTTTATCACTCCTTCGACAGAGCCACCCTTGTTGACTTCCATCTTGGATGTCTTGCCTTTCCCAAAGCATGTGGATATGGTGAACACTTCGGTTGTATCCACTATGGTTCTTTCCTCTTCTTCCTTGACCCTCCTTATTTCATTCATGGGGAGTTCACCTCCCTTGATGAAGAAGAAGTTAGAGTGTGGCCCCTCTAGCAATGGAGGGCATAAGAAGAGCCCATCTTCTTCAAAAGGTGGCCCCAAGTTGACTTCTTCTATCCTAGTAATGGAACCAGTCTCGGCCTCCCCCGAGTTTGTCACCGTCCCGAGCCTCTTGGTGCACCTAGTGGTGAACCTCGGGTGCAAACTCCTTTGTCTACCAAGGTGAAGCATGGCACTCCTGTTAAGTTTATGTTTAACTCGGTGGATGAAGTTTTGACCTTGTCAGTGATCTTTGCGAGGTCATTGACCTTGGACCTACAAGAGCTAAGCAATAGAAACCTCCTAGGTCCCTCTGCCTTGGCCCTTATTGCGGGAGGATCGTAAGCTCCTCCCCTTAACATTACACCATTATAGGCTTGTCATCCTTCCCCCTACAATGATCTAGAGTGGGAATTTGATGACCTCTTGGTTGACCAGTGTTAGGGGGATACCCTTTTCTTGATCTTTAGATTAGATGCGTGTATGTTTTGTAATGTGTTCCCTCGTAGCCATGCTATATTTTCCTTGATGAACCTCATCACCCCTATTGGTGCTTGGATACAAGCATGGTGTTTGTGTTGTAAACTTTCTTCTATATGTATCTCTATTCTTCCATGTTTGTGATTAACTTTTGGTAAATTGGGGATGATGCAAAGCATTAGGAGCATGTAGGATTCCTTCCATGTTGACCCAATTTTGTATTTTACTTTGTCTTTCATGCATCCTTCTTGATCTGGTTGGGGATTGATGATATTTCACCTCTTGTCATAGTTACCTAATATATAAATAATGGTAGATCTGACCCCATGAAACCAAATCCCCATGTGCCCTTTTTGTGTGATCTACTTTCTTTTACTTTTCTCTTTATCTTTCTCTGGTATTTACTTGAGTTGTCCCTTTCATGTGCGAAAAAACCTCTTTTGGATCACTTGGTCTTCAGAAAAAACATTCATTTCCAAATGAATCCTTTCTCAAAGATCCCTCACACACTTCTTTTTTAGAATTGCATTCTCAACTTGAAACCCTAGCGGAACATGTTTCATTCATCATGGTTTCATAAAGAAAGGACTTGGAAACCCTCGTACAAAGCAGGAATGGTCTTAGTCTTCCCCTTGCATGAGCACATCTCCTTCCTTTCAAATTCCTTGATGAAGTGAAAATCTTTCAAAAGGATTCCTTGGTGATGAATCAATTTGAGAAGGAAGGCGGTAGCTTTTGAACAGTGTGTCCCTTGAATGGACCCCTCCTTTTCACACTGGGTTCCCAAGGGACCCCTTCAAAAACTCTTAATAAGTTCTATGGCATCTAGCTCGGGGGCACCCTGAATAGACCAGTTTTACTTCTTCGTGTCTAGTCTTGGGGAAACTCGACTAGACCTACTTCACATCTTTACATCTAGCTTGGGGGCAACTAGACTAGACTTCACTTTTCAAATAACGTGTCCCTTGAGTGGACCCCCCTTCCTTTTGAAGGGTTCTTGAGGGACCCCTTTGAAGGTTTTACAACTTAGTGATGGTTTGCATGACTGTCCGTTCACTGGCCTACATGTTCACTTCCTGATGTGTTCTACCTATGGGTAAACATGTCACCATCTATGATTCTATGGAGTCTCCTCTTCTTGGTCTCCCTCATGTGAGAGTTTTTGGGGGATACCTTCATTGCAGGTCTGCGGGTCTATAAGGTGCTCTTCTTGGTCTCCCTCATGTGAGAGTTCTTGGGGGATACCTTCCTTGTAGGTCTGTGAGTTTGTAAGGTGCTCTTCTTGGTCTCCCTCATGTGAGAGTTCTTGGGGGATACCTTCCTTGCAGGTTTGTGGAGCTATAAGGTGATCTTCTTGGTTTCCTTCTTGTGAGAGTTCTTGAAGGATACCTCCCTTGCAGGACCGTGAGCCTATAAGGCACTTTCATACTTCAGCTTTGTAGTTCTACAGAGCTATGAAGTCCTCTCCTGCACTTTCGAGTTTTCCAGACTATTCTCTACTTCCTCGTTGGTTTAGGTATACATCTCTTACCTTATTACTCCTTACTAATCTACTTTACCAAAGCACTCATCAGTATTCGTGCTTGCTAAAGTGGGGGAAAAAATTATAATTGTGAATTTGCACCCCTAATGCAAACTCCCTTTTACCCCCTTACACCTTAGAAAACCCAAGGCAGAGGCTTAATTCCACTTAAGCCCGTTGCTCACATCACCCTTGGTGATCTGTTTGTGTGTCGATGGAAGCATTTATATTAGGGAAACTTGTGTGACACATAGACATCCATGCGGCATGCTTATGTCCCTGATAGATTCCTATGATTGGAGTCTACAGAGACGTTACACTTTCTATTGGAAGTCGAAGTGTAACGCTCCTCTTTAGCTGGCTGACCTGAATATGGTTGTTTTTCATCCTTACCTTCATAATCTTCATTGTCTCATCCATCCTCAAGTTTTGGACAAATTTTGGATGAGGTTTTACAAGATCTTGAGTTCATTTTCTCCACTCTTCCAAGCATTCACAAGCTTTGTATCAACACTTTTCACTCCATTGCAACAATCTACCACTCCATCACTCCGATAGTGCGAATATAGGATGAACACCATTGCAGCAAAGGCTTGAGTTCCTCTCATTCACTCCTCCACAAGCCTTGAGTGCTTTAGACGGACGTGGTAAGCTCCTCTAATCTCCTCTATCGTCTTTGGTCGAGTAAGCACATACTGTATTGTAGTGTCTTTTGTCTATGCAACTTGTATTCTTCCTTTATCTTGATTGCTATCATTGCAAACTTGGCTGTTCGTGGACATGGAAACACCAAAATGGGGGTCTGACTGAGGTAGGCCCCTAAACAGCCCCAACATTTCCCCATTTTTTGTGTGTAGGTGGAGAGAGCTTGGAGCAAGCTAGCGAGAAGACTACTGTGTGAAATCATCTTCGTCACCCTTGCAGTAATATATTTATTTTATCACATTCGTATTTATGTTTCATTCTTCTTAATCTCATTCTGCTATTTTAGAAACCTCTAAACTAGGTTAGCAATCATTTCTTGAGGATCTAACCTCATCTCTATGGTTTTCTAGCCATACGGACACCAACGCACCTGTGAGATGCTAGCGCACCGCGCTATCATCGCAGAACCGCACTTTTGTCCTCGGAGAGAGAGCTACTTGAGACATAGAGTTGACCTTAAAAGGTGACTCACCTAATCTCCCTTTAGTTCTCAGGATTGCAAAGTGATTAAAGGACACATATTCTTCATCATTCTCATCCCTTCTATCCTAACCTTCCTCCAAAATGAGGTAAGTTAGGGTAGCCTTTCAACTATTGGCCTTTCGTGACCTGGGGCCTTGCAGTGGTTGGTCCCCCTCTCTTACAATTGTCCAATTTAAATGAATAACATTGATAACCAGTGGCAAACTTGGACTAAGATTAATGCTATAGTTTACTGTCCAATTCTATTCTAGGTGAATAGGTTATCCATTCTCACCTATATAGTTTACTATCCATATATATCACTCTCACATGAATATATAGGTTATCAATCTTTAATCAAAGACAAAAATGAATACCACTGCCCAATGCTATTCATTGAATCTTAGTCTAAGTTTACCAACAAGCATTGATAACCTCTATAATTATAGATAACAATGATAACCTCTCTTAACATGAAGAATGAGAATGAAATATAGGGAACAAGAACTCTTTCTTGAAATAGTAGACATCATTTCAATTTATTTTTTAAATAATTTTCTTGTTTACAGATGGTTTGTGGGGAACAATAACTCTTTCTTCAAATAGTAGACATCATTCGAGGCTTACTATTTTGAAAGGCACCATGGAAGTTCGTAATGAGAAGTTTTGGTCACACTTTATTGTTGGAGTAGAATCATCATTGTTGAAAGATTTATTATTGAATTATACTTGGAATCAATACTGATGCATTGTAATTATGATCTAACATTTTTCTGTTATATTCTTAACTTTTCTTTTCAGCCTACTTTACATCTCAATCCAAACATTATTAGATTATACATTCCCTAAAGAATATTTTAAAATTTACCACCATCATATCAAATAACTTCTCCTTGAATTGTTTGCTTAATGGAAGACATCCCTTTTCTCTTGAATCGGCAAATTTTAGGCATATAAACTTAGTAGTATCAGTGATGAACATAGATGGAGGGCATTTCCTAGTTTATTTTTTGGGTAAAGATTATCGGTTGTCAATTCTCACCAATTTGGAGAGTTCCCCTTGCATTTGAACGGTCAACCATTTTTTACTTGCCAATAATAGATATTTGGTATTAATATTTTGCATGTTGAGTAAGATTAATATTATGTTTTAGAAATTCATTAACAAGGTTGAAAAATAACACTTTTCACTGTGTTTCATTATTTTATTGAAACTCAGGCTACCTATTTATCACAATACATATCTCATGTAGCATTTTTCTTGCTTGAATAGGAACAACAAAAAATTCTTCTATATAGCACATAGATTCTTATAATTTTGTGAACTTGGGATCCCATTTCCATTGAGTTCAATGATTTCAATATTTGGTCTCTCTATGTAATGTGCCCAAAGTTTGGGAGTTTGATCTTTCTTCATTATGTGCCCTTTTTGGGGGATCCATTATTCCCTTGATTGGAATCAAGCCCTTTTGAAAAAATCATTATACTTTTGATTTGTATAGTTATTCCCAAGACCTATTAGTTTACTGTCCAATGCTATTCTAGTGTGAATAGGTTATCCATTCTCACCTATATAGTTTACTATCCATATATATCATTGCGAATAGATTAGACATTGACAAAATTGATAATTCGAGTGGGAACTCACCTATGAAAATGTCATTTTTGCTCCCTTGAATACCATGGAAACATTACTAAAAAGAATGAAACATAATTGGTAAAGGGATTGGGGTATGTGGTGAGCTTTCACTTGAACAAAGTTCTGAACAAATCTTTCACTTGGGCATTCTTTATTATCCTCCCAACCTTCCTTGCTCTCCCCAAAACAATTCCAGCCATGCCCACGGTGATGCAAGGCTTTCCCGCATCATCGTGGGCATGGCTAGAAGTGTTTGTGGGAGAGCGGGGTCACAAATACAATAAGATGAATGTTATTCTATTAGGTATTCTACTATCTCAATTATCTATAGAAATCCTTGTACATACTTCATGTGTTGGGAAGAGTGTTGAGCAAATTCTACAAGATGAAGGTATTTGGTTATCTATAGAAATATTTGTATATCTTTCCTAAGAGTGTCGAATATGATGATTACTCCATTTATACTTATAGTAGCAGTCTTGGTGCCAAAACAAGGCAAGTTCAAATGCCCAATTTTCATTTTTTAACAAAATAGGAGGAAGAGGTAAGTAAATTTTGAATGCCTTATTCTTTAGAAAAGAGGAAGATTTCACCGCTCTCCTGCAAACAATTCTAGCCATGCCTGTGGTGATTTGGGGCTTTCTCGCATCACCATGAGCATGGATGGAAGTGTTTGTGGGAGAGTGAGGAAGGCTATTTTTTAGATTGTTTCATTTAGCATCACCAATATTCTCCACAAGAACATTGTCCTTGTTTAAAATGATGGAAATGGTTCACATCTCTCACAACAATTTCTCTTGCAACAATCTTGGAGATGAATTTAGATGCAGTGTGAAAATCAGAACATACTCGAAGGTTCTTAACAACTATAATAGTTGTACCAAGGGCCATGTTTAACAAACCAAATGCAATTGCCGACTTTTCACTATGGTGGCAGATAAATGATTCTTTTTTCTTCTATTCCACAACATTAAGTAAAAGTCTTGAATCTAGAAATACCCTGTTTCCTTCATTTGCCAAGCCAATTTATCCAATTTTGCATAGATCTCCCATGTTTGTGGATGTGATCTGTCTCCTACACAAAAAGCATGTACCATTTTATTCCCTTCAATCCAACTATATGCAAGTATCTTTTAAATTCCTCTATCTTTCACCAATCTCCTTACTATTTGAACCTCACCACACCCACCCGCTTTTGCATAGATTTTTTAGAGAAGAACATAAGTTGCAACATTTTTAGGATCCAACTAAAAAAGTAGTGTTGTTGGAATACTCAACCTATATTCATATATGATCCACTTCTATGATGTTAAAAAGACATAACTTTCTTATGTTTGATTGCTCTCTATTTTAAAAATTTTATATTGGAAGTTGCAACAACATCCTAAAAAGCTTCTTTGTGCTATTTGCAGGTTCCTTTAGAGCAGGAACAGTCGAGAACACACCGTGTTATTGCTCAATAAATTTAGTTTTAATGGAATAAATAGATGGTTCTTTTTGTTAGTTGAATTCTATATGTTTCTCAATTTAATTTGTTCAATGTTAAGAAAATCTTCTTATACCAGGCTTCATTTCAAAAGTTGTATTTGTTTACTTGTTACATGAATTAAATTTTTCCTTTCTATATTAGCGAGGTACATTCAAAATGTTGAAATTTTCATCTAGGGTTATCCAAAATTTATGTAAGAGTCCTCTCAAAATCTTTTCAACAAGACAATTCACATTCATATGAATAAGAGGATCACTATTAATGAATAATGGGGTAGTGACTTGAGTGGTTGGCAATATCATGGCTTGGGAGGATTTCCAAGGTTCTAAGGGCATATTGGAAGCTATCTGTGATGGGTTACATAGTAATGGAAATGAAGGGTTTTCATATTTGATAATAGTCATGGGTAAGGTTGTACCATTCATGACAAGGCTATTGATAGTACCATCAAGGGTTCAATATTCTAATGGGGCAATGGTTAGGAGGAATTGCAACCATAATATATGAAGACTTGTCTTCATTTAAACCCTAGACAATGAAATCACTAGTGCATATTGTCTCCAAATGATAGTCACCTATATGATGATGAATGATGATTCAAATAGTTACCATATATTCTGACAAAAAATTCCAAAGGGCAAAAGGACTATTTTTACACAGTCATAAATTGTAGCAAATGCAACCATAGATAAACATTTCCAATCATATTTTTTGAGAGGTAGAGCTAGTAGCTGGTCAAGAGGTGTTCAAATAGAGTTGATAGTGCCAAACACAAGTTCAAGTGTGCCCTTATGCTTGGAGGCAGAATTTCATCATTTTGAATGCATACATAGGAGCATTTCTAATTTCCTGTTGAAGGTATAATGCTTCGATAACCTAGTTTCATGGATTTCTATTGGTGAATCAAGTGATTGGTTATAAATAGCATTGGAAGACAATTTATGGTTGATGTTGAGGATAGTTCTAGTCCTTATTCAAAACCTTGTAACAGGATGGTTATTGAGGTTGTTGGAAGGCATGCCAAGTGGTAGTTTGCAAGTCTATGATGAAGGATATCAGGTGCATGATTGAAAAAGACAGTTAAATCTATGGAAAATCATTGTTCAATCTTGCATGGTTCAAAATTTTGATCTCAACCTTATGTGGCAAAATTTTGTGTTAAATGGACAAAGACA
The DNA here is from genome assembly GCA_007115665.2 of Sequoiadendron giganteum. Classification (NCBI taxonomy): domain Eukaryota; kingdom Viridiplantae; phylum Streptophyta; class Pinopsida; order Cupressales; family Cupressaceae; genus Sequoiadendron; species Sequoiadendron giganteum. The sequence goes on from CM021101.1 coordinate 274,400,068, forward strand.
CAAGCTTTGTGTGTGTAAAAGTGTTATGCTTCATTTTATGGGTTTGTGTTTTTATCTAGACCATGATAGTGAGGCACCTTTAATGAATGCATGGCAAGTGTTATTTGTTTGCAATCTTAAAGGTTTTGAGACTGTGACTTCTTGTTGTGTATTAGTATCATTATGGGATTTTTGAACCGAGGTATACATTGGAGGTTTCAAACGCTTTCAAGGTGAAGTTTTCAATGTATAAAGATGGCATAAAATAACAAGGCAGTGAAATCCAAACCCTGCATAGTCAAGATTGCATTTAGGCTTCATTGAGGTTTGAACCATGGTGACATAGGGTTTTGAGGGAAGTAGTTTTGATTGTGAATTGTAGAAGGTAGAATATGGACTTGTTATGATATATTGTCAAAGATTACAAGGAATTTCAACCTTCTTATGTAATAACAACTCTTTTTAAATTAATAAAGACAACAATATTCCCTTGTCAAGACTTGTGTTTCTATTTGCAACTAGTGATATGATGTTTAATAAATAATGTATCAATATACTACCAAATTGATCAAAATGATGATTAAAATCAATGACTAAATAAACTACCAATGGAAGGAAATCGGTGAATAAAAAATGACTAAATAAGTGACCAGATTACAACAATCAATGACTAAATATATTAGTGAATAACAAATGAATAAATAAGTGACCAAATTACAACAATCGATGACTAAATCAACAACTAAATAAGTGACCAGATTACAACAATCAATGACTAAATATATCAGTGAAAAATAAATAAGTGACTAGATTACAAAAATTGATGACTAAATCAATGAATAAATATACTAGCAAATCGACCAATCAAAACAACCAATATATGACTAAAAATGGTTGTCATCAATCTGGTCGCTTTATATATGACTGGAAATAAACTACTAATGGTCATGTGACCAAGTTCAATCATTTATAAGTAGTTTTTAGTAGTTTTTCAGTCATATATTGTTGTTTCTGTACTAGTGAAGTTTGATAAACTTCCTAATCTAAGGTCTACAAAAGGTATATGCAACTAAAATATTACCTATGGTTTGACCTATGAAATAGACAACTAATGCAAAGATGAGCCAAATTGGTGCAGGAACACCTTGGCAAATTTAGGCCTCCATGAAGAAATTTTTGAAATTTGATTCAATATTATTGTTCCTACCTTGTAATAATTTTATTAGAGTCATTTTTCATATATTTGAGGTCATTAGAAGGGTCAATATTCAAGGTTTTGTCAAATTTGAGAAAATGTAAAAGTTGTCACAAAAAAAAAATGTAAAATTGCACAAAGGCAATATTAGAAGTTGAAGAGTCATTTAGAATTTAGGGTCAGTTAGAGGTAGTTAGAAGGTGGAAATTCATGTTTTTTTTTCCCTTTAAAATTCTTTGTAAACCATTGTTGAGGTGTGGATGATTGAGTTTTTAGTTTTGATCAATGAAATTCACTATTTTCTTGCATATTTTCACATAAATTATCTGTTCCTTGGTGTTGTACGGCCCAATACGGGTAGGGATTCATGTTTAAATGGTTGTAAGTAGTATGGTTCTCAATAAAATTCCTTTCATATTTTGTTTCATGCAAATTGATGTGGATTCAAGAAAGATATTGTAATTTTGTTGTTGACAGTCAATACCCTGTTCTAGGGTAAACAGTGGATGGAAAATTTGTATTTCTCTCATTTTCACCATTGAAATTTGTTAAAATTCGGTAAAAAGAGTCTATTTGGAATGTTCCTTCATGTTTCAAAGGTTTTAGATCAAGGGATTAAGATTAATATGAAAGAGATGAATGTTTAGGTCTGAAATTCTGAGTTACAATCCAAAAAATAGAGTTCCAAGGTGGTTATGATCTACGGTTTGATAAAAGATTCATGGTATAGGAATTTCAATGATGTTTAAAGCTTATTCAGGTCTAATTAAACATGTTCCAATCATTTTTTTAGGTAAATTGATAGTGGAGTTGATAAAACCAATAAGCCTTAGTTGGAGCAAAGCTAAAAAGGCCTAATTTATACGCTGTCAGACCTGTTTTGAGTAAATTTTCTCAAAGTAATCAATGGAAATATTTTGATATGTTTTAGAACCCTTAAATGGGTGCTCAAAAAGGTAATTATAGTATTGAAATGAGGTTTTTAATAAAAGATATCTTTGACAGTAAATGTTAGGATGCTTCTAGGAATACAAGGGGTCATTGAAGGATAGGTAATAAGATGTAAGGGAAGACTATAATGGTGGTTTGTTTTGTTGAATTTAATGTTCCTAAATGGTGAAGAAAATATTTGTGGCCTTTTTTAAGTCTGAGAAGTTGGAGATCCAATATTGTGCCATGTTGAGTCATGATTTTGTGATGATTTCTTGAAGATTGTTGAGTTTATGGGATCTTGAACCCATTGTTGTGAAATATGTCCAAATTGAGATGAGTTGAAACCTTTGTCAAATTTATTTGAAGGTCTTAAAAGAATTTTGGAACTCTGATTGTGATCTTGAGTGATTGAGTTTAATGGTTGTGAAGGGAAAGGTGAATTAGTGATGAGAAAATCAAACAAAGAATGTTTTGGGTTTTGTCTAATGAGATTAAGATAGAGAGTTTTATTCCTTTGTACTACATCAAAAATGGATGAAATGGAATGGAAGGGTTGAAATCTTGCAAGTCTGTAGTTTGATAACAAGATAACAGTCAAGATTTGATTAGAAATGAAAATGCTTCAAATTTCCCTAAAAATTTAATCAACTAGTAGATGCAGTGTTCTGGGCAGTAGTTATGATGTTTTGGGGAACAACTGTGGTGTTCTAGATTTTAAAAGCTGCAACGTTCTAGGAAGAAATTATGGTTAACAATGATAGTTGTGGTGAACAAATTTTTTTTGTCCTAAGTTGACTGATTTTGACTCAATTTTGATCTGGTTTTTGTGAAGTTTGAATGGAAAACACTATAAAAAGTCTGAAAACAATTGTCCCGGCTGGTCTGAATGTCAAAAAAGTGTGTTCTTAATGTGTATGTTATGAGGTTATTCACCTCAATTTCCACAGGTCTAGCACAAATCAAAAACAAATCACACACATAAAACACTTGCCTATCCTAAAGTCAATGGCCAATGGCACGACCCTCGGGCCCACAACTTGGAATCTCCATCAACACAAGGGAGGGACACCCTTTTGGGTTATGTATCACCTCTTTTCTACAAGACTGGATGGATAGGGGCCTCTTAGAATGGAAGGATGACCCAAATCAACCTCTCCTTGGAAAGTTACAAGTATAACAAGTAACTTATGCTAAGCCAAGGATTCCCATCTCACTCAAGGGAGCCACATGGTGAGTAACTTTTAGGGTGTGATGCTACACCCTTGCACTGAATGTGATGCTAATAAAATTCAATCATAAAAGGAGGGCCTCTAACTAGTTTGTATTTTAGTCACAACTTGGGGACATGCCACCTCACGAGCGTCCAACAAGCCACTTAAGACTTTAACCAACCTTACTAGGGGCACTTACATGCAAAGGTACCTCCCCATTCCAATCGACATTGTACGATGAAAGCTAATAGAAATTGGACTTGAATTTTTATCTTATCCTTTTATATACTGGCCCGAGGGAAAAATCGGTTGGAGTCACCAAGGCATTTTCCGTACAAATGTGTCTCACTTGGAAGGCCCCTCTAATGTGGTAAAAAAAAGCAAGACAAACATAATTCTTTGATCTCCAAGATCATTCAAGGTGCGAGGAGAGAGCATAGACAATGTGTTTGACTCACACTAGCATGGTGTTCATTAACCTTAATAAGACCAAATGTGTGGGTGATAATTCAAATGTCAAGAGATGTTTTTGATTCCCAAGATCACCAAAGGTGCGAGGGAAGAGCATACACACCTCAAAACAAATACAAAACCACAAGACAATGATGACAATGGTTTATTTTTAAGTCCCAAATCTAAATGTGAGAGTTGTAAAAAGACACTTGATGCAAAATTGTTGTTAATTTTAAGACCAATGAGTTTGGAAAATACAAGGTTAATTTTAAGCCAAATGAATGTGATATGCAAGTTGTAAATTTTAAGACCAATGAGTGAATATGCAAGTAGAGTTCATTTTAAACCCATGAGTGAGGTAATGCAAGTTGTGGTAAATTTTATACCAAATGAGTGTAAATGCTAGTTAATTTTAAACCAAATGAGTGTGAAAAGATATTGCAAAATGAGACAAGATAAACAAGCTAGCAAATCCTAAATGTAAATGCCTCCTTTCCACCTATTCCACATACTGCAAATCAAATATATGTAATAGAAAAACTCCTAAACTACTGAATTCAAAAGACATGAATTGAAAATTCCTAATAAAATGCAAAATTCTAGAAAATAGGCAATTGTGGTGTTGTAACTAGTAAATGTGGCTCACTGGCCTTTGAAAAGTGCAGTGCGAGAACTGGTGACTGCGATTTCCAAAATTTCAACTACGTTGGGAAGATGTAGTGAAGTCATCAACAATTGCATTAAAGCCCTAATCAGTTGTGGCAAATGAAATTGGAGTTTCAAAAACACTAAAATTTGACCAATTTTGATAAAACCAAAAACTAATATGATGCAATAATGATGTTAGATGATAAAAATCAAAATCAGAGATTGAAAATCAACAAAAAATCCAAAAGTAGATGCAACCAAAATGATTTCTCAAATTCTGAATAGATTCGTCATTCCGAATAGCGATTTGGTGCACTGGCTTTTGGTGATTGTATTGTTTGAGCTCATGATTGTAGTGCAAACCTGAAAATTCAAATTTTCTAAAAATTTATGCGAGGTCTAGTTAGCTTCATGTCAGGTTCACCAATGTAATCTAGGGTAAAATTCAGGTTAAGGTAATAGAACATCAAAACTATAACCAAAAGGGCCTAAACCAACAATGAAGTACAATCCAACATAGAAACATAAACATAAATTAAATATTACCTATGCCATCGTTCCTTGACCTCCATTGCCCTTCTCCATTTTTCTTGAATATGCTTGATTCCCTCATATTTGAGTGTGCAATAGTAGCCTAATGTCTATGATAGAAAAATATTGAAGATAGTAGTTGTCTCCTTAAACAAAATGTACTTGCACATAAACTAGATTGATAGAAATGACAATGATAGGTGTATTTTATAGAAAGACAAATGTTAATGAATGGCTGAGATTAAATGTCAATAAGATATGACAATCAATGGCCAAGAATGGAAGTTGTAGTATGAAATAGGGTTAGGGAAAAATTAGGGAAATGATAAGAAATGAATGGCTAAGATTGAATTATAAAATAATTCAATCAAGGGTGGAAATTAAATGAGATGAAAAAAGATAAGATTGACACAAATGATGAGGTCGTCACAAAAAAAGAGGTTGTTGGAAGAATTCAAATAATTATAAAATTATTTAATTTGGGAGGGAAATGAATAATTAAACAATGAAAACATTATTTAACTATAAAAGACATGTGACGGGTTGAATTTTAAATTAAATAACAATTTAATTCAAAAATAGGAGGAAAATGACAAATTAGTAGACCGTTAAATAAATAAAATTTATTTAATTATAGAGGAAAAGAACATTAGTGACGTAATCAAATAAATATATATTTTTTAGTTAATAAAAAATAAGAATAAAGGTAAAGAAACAAATTAATTAAATAATTAAGATTATTTAATTAATAGCAGAATTATGACATTAGACAATATTCAAATAATTAAAATTATTTAATTATTAGGGACGAAAGAGGATTTATGAAGAAAAATAAAATTCACAGGCCTAGGACAATTTTTAGTGTCTAGAAAATATTTTAACAAAAAACATTAAACAACATGTATTTTTCAAATCAAAATTATAAAATAACTTAAGTAAAAATAAAATAAAAAAATAAACTATTAAATACATAAAATAATTTTAACATTAATATTAAGTATATAAAATGAAATAAATATAACTTATGCAAATAAAATAAAATAAAATTTAAATAGACAACTTGAGTTTAATAAATTTTCTTAATTCAATAAAATAATATACATCTACATATATATACACACTATATATAAATAAAGTATTAACAAAAAAATTGAGCTTATTTTTTATGAGGTATTTGTCTTGTAGATTTAAAAAATGGAATAAAGATTTAAGTTAGATATTGGAATATTAAAGATGACAATATTATAGTAATATTGTTAAAGTCAAATCTTATATTTCTATAAAGATCTTAAGAAATTATCCAATACCACTAAAATTATTAATAAAAATAATTTGAGATAGTGTAATTCTATTTTAAATTAATTAAACAATATATTTTAATATTTTTAATTTAAAAATACAATAAATATTGTTAAAATAAAGATTGATGCTTATCATCAACATAATGAAATCAACTTACTCTTGGTGTTGAGAAGAAAATTCATTTTATTTTAAATCTTTCAAATAAAGTAGTGTTGTGAATAACATGTGTTGCAAGTCATGCTTCTATAGAGAAAATTGTTGTGAATTTAGTGTCTTTCAACTTTGTTTTATTTATATTTGGGGACAGGAAATTTTAATTATCAAATGTTCAAGATAATTTGTCATCTATCAAATTTTAAAATTAACAATGGGATATCTAGAATTATCAAATATTCAAGATTTTCGAAATTCAAGTTCGATAGTTCCATGTTTTATCTATTTTATAATTTATTTTTTTAATCTTATTGTAAAATAAAATTAATATCATTTATAAAATTTATCATAAATTTCACATTTAAGAAATAATAATTGTTTAGAATATAAAATGGTTGTATTAATGAATAATTAAGATATGAGAGACCCTACTTACACAATGCTTGTTAAATCAAACATTTTTTTTCACTTTAAAATTGCTAGTGTAATAGGAATATCATGGACATGGATAGTTGTCCAAAATGTACTCCTTCAAGATCTAAAGAAAAAACAAAATATACTCAAGACATTGAGCTACAAATATAGATTCCTTTATAACATCTTTCAATCTCAATATTTCATGTAATTAGATGTCAAGTCCTAGAAGATAATCATGGGTTTGGCCTCAACTTCTAACCCTTTTGCAGTGCATGAAATGAATAATCTCTTGGGCTTCGATTACTACCAAATGTCCAACTTATTTATTCGATATGTAACTTATAAAAATATATCCTCAAAAAAATAATCCCTCATTGTAACAAATCATGTGTAATTATAATGGTATGACTTACTGATCTAGGAGGATCTACAAATCATAAAACTCATTTTAATTTAACCTTAATCCAGATTGAACCTTGATTGAACCCTAACCCTAATTGAATTATAATGCTAAATTTGAACCCTAAGTAAATTATAACATTAATAGAACCTTGATTGTAACCTTAATAATAACCCTAATTAAACTTAAATTTAATCACCCCTAATTTAACTTTAATCCTTACCCTTACCCTAACCTTATTTTATCCCCAATCCTAACCCTAACCCTAATCCAAATGAATAGTAATCGTAATTGAGCCCAAACTTTTATCCTAATTAAACTCTATCCCTTATTAAACCATAAACAAAATTGAACCCTAACCCTAATGTAATTATAACCCTATCCCTAATGAAGTCCTAACCCTAACCCTAATTCTAATCAACCATTTAGAGGACCATTTAACCCTAAATTCTAAACTTAACTCTGAACCCTAATTAAATCATAACCTTAATTGAAGCTTGAACTTAACCATAATTGAATAGTAATCATAATTGAACTCAAAATTTTAGCCTAATTAAATCCTAATCTATAAAGAATAGAATTTTTTGTTCAAGAAACAAAAGGTATGCTATTAATAGGTTTTCTCAACAAAAGAAAATATTTTTTTATAAATCAAAAATGAAAAAAAGCGGTTATAGATAGGAGATCAAAGGGTTTTCATATTTGACAACAACATTTAAGTCATCTATCCTCATCATTGTTAAAATAAAAAAAAAAAAAACACAACTACTCTCAATTTTTCTTCACTTCAAAGAACAAAACTCCCCACTAGCATTTTCCAGGAACTTCACAACACCACAACCTTGTTTATTATGTCTAATGAAAAAATTAACCAAAATTATAGAAAATAATTTAAAATAATAATAATAATAATAATAATCTACTACATAATTAAAATTTATCAACAAGTATTTTTTGTCAAATTTTTTTTATCAATAGATGTTAAAAAAAATTACTCTTTTTTTAAATGATTTTATAATTTATTTATTTTTATCGGTAAATAGCTTCTTGTGGGGAAGCACCCATAAAGTGAGAAAAATAAAAGTATGGATAACTTCAGACCCAAATTTGGGGAGCACAAAAAACCTACTTCAGACCCACGAATGGGGAGCACAAAAGGCAACACCAAAACAAATTTACCCTTGCCTACAAACTTGTTAACTGCCCCCATTTTCTTTGGGAGTTTTTACATTGCAACACCTCATTCTTTTTCCTTTTCTTTTGCACCTTCGTCCAATTTTCCTCTGACAAGCCACCACACATGTCCTCTACTTTACCTATGATTATTTGGCTTCCCTCTAGAGACATTATTTCTGAATCTCCATCCTTGACACTGTGACAACCTTCATGAGGAGATTCTACCAAGGTCTCTGAATCAACAAGTTTCCCTTTTTGGTCCCAGTTTCTTTTCTTTGGGGTAGTGGTGGGGGTTTTTCCAGGTGCAGGAGCATCACTAAAAAAATTCACCACTACAAAGGATTTGGAGTGGTTTGGGAATCACCTGGTGGAGCCATGCCCAAGGCAATATCAACAACTTTTGGTGGCACATCAACCTCAACATCCGAACTGATGGAGCCTCAAATTTGTTCTTTGAGTTCCACTATTATTTTGCCTCATTATTGGTCTGTCATGCTATTCGGAAGAAACCTAAGGTTGGGGGTTTTATTTTTTCCTTTGAAGAATGCTAATGTTTTATCTAATACCTTAGGTAGGATCTATTTCGTCATTACCTTTTTGAGGGAGGTTCTAAAACGACTTATGTCCCATTGACTCGTGTAGGCGGGGCCCCTTTTAATAAACAGTGTTATTTTTTTTGCCTGACTTTATTATTTCCTAAGTCTAGCTTGGCCCGTACCCCATTTTTAAGAACAACATTGAGCCATCGTTTGGCATTGGCCTGGGTGATGTCCCCTTGTCCTTTTAATAATTATTTTATATTTTGCAAGGAATTTTTTTTAATGAACGTCGATCATCCAACGGTTGATCCTGACCATTCCCTGCAATCTCGTGATGGCCTCACCACTGGGTTTGAACTGATTGTGAAATCATGGGTGAGTGCCATGTGTCTCAGCTGGGGACACCGAAAAAGATTAATAAAGTGCTTTAATTTTGTGTTAGGTTTTAATACATTATATAGTGGGTTACTAAAACAATTGCGAGATGCACGTGCTCAAGATCGATGGTGGTGTTATAATCTTGATGAAAATTTGCTCGGCGGTTATGTTCAGTGCTGATGATGGTTGTGAGTGAACATGATTTCTGATGGTGGGAATCAACAGTTGCCTGCCATTGCATGATCCAAAGATGCAGGATGTTTAGTGATTACGATATCACGGGCAGGCACCACGTGTACTCCTTTGGTGCTGCATATTGTGGTGGGCCCTCGATGCTGAGATGGAGATTACATCAGCCCTTTTGAAGGTGGTCATTCGATGATCTGACAAAAACAAAAGATCGACGGCTGGAATTTAAATTCGCATCAAATGCTATAGGAGCCATTGGCGCGGCATGTAAATGAGCTTTAATGTTGGATGAGATGTTTACTGGATCAGTTCGATCAACATAAAGTATTTGCTTTCATTCTATTTTCACCACAAAGCATTCAAGTATTTTTGAAGCATTTCAGAGCCAGAGATAAAGTTTTCGAGCGATCACCAGCGAAATTTTGGTTCTCTGCAAGGCGCAAAATCCAGTGAGTTATTTTCTGAACTACTTGGTTGATATGACTCTGATTTTTGTGAAGAGTTGTAGTGTGCTGGTCAAGGGGTTTGTTGATTATTATCGTAGGGTTATTGGTTCGTTTGAATTGTGGGAAATTGCAAGGTTTTGTTGTAATTTCGTTCTCTGGGTAGCCCTAGTTTGTTCAAGGATTTGAATTGTAAAGAAGCCCTAGTTGTTTGAGATGGCACCACCAAAGCAACATTCCGACCATATTGATTATTTGCAGAGGAATTTATACGATGACTTTCTGGATCAAATCTCGTTATCAACAAATGACAGGAAGAGGGGTTTAGTTTTAATGAGTGGAAGAACTCTAGGCGAAGGACTAGTGTGCAAGAATTATAATATTGTAGATGCTAGGGTTCCTGTGACTGGTTTGGAAATGTTTAGGCTATGGTATGGACAGTGAAACTTACCTCACCCCTTCTCTAATGGCTGGAGATACGACATGGGGAAACTAGCAGTGCCAAATGTGTTTCCTGATGTGGACCTACTCAGAGTAGTGGTAACATGATATGACCCTATTACAAGGGTAATAAGGGATAATGATGGTGGGATTCTGCTGAGTATAAGTGTAGATGAGAGTCAACAGGCATTTGATTTGAGTGAATCTAGCTCATTTTTGGTTCCAATTGATTTTGAGGAGATGAAGCAAGAATATGCAAGGTCAAAGCCTCTCTTCATATTGAAGTTGCTTCCTCCTCATCTGGCTAGGGCAAGCAGTTCAACGATTCATATCAGCCCAAGTGACCAGGAGCCTTTCAGGCTAAGTTGTTTTGCCAATAACTTTTTGGAAACATTTTATTCATTATGCTAGATTTTGGGGTTCAACCCTAATACCATGATGCCAATTGCATACATGTTCATGGGGGCCCAAATTCATCATCCCAATTTATCTGTGGTGCATGACTTTGCATCTTTTATGGCTGAAAAGATGCATGAGGGTTTGCTGAAGTTGCAAGTGGGGGATGTTGGTGCTCCTTTCTTTTGGTACTCCCTATTAATGCATATTTTCCTATACAAGAATGCCGATTTCTTTTTCGAGAAGATGGAGTTGAGGCAAGATGTGAATGGAGAAAGCTTACCAGTACAGGTTTGGAGTGCAGACTTATCATACAACAGGGGAGGTGCCAGTTTTGTGCAATTTGACAATTACTTTGCCTCCAGACTCAAGGCTTGATTGGTGGTAAATGTGCCTAGAGTTCCTGAAGACTTACATGACTTCCTCCGACCAAAGGTGAGGAAGCCTGACTTGAAAATCTGCCACAATTGGGGTGACACCATATTGTACCCCGTAAGTACTATTCTAAGATTATATGGTTTCCAGGGATCCCCACATATTCTCCCATTTAATGTACCATCATGAATGGGGTTTGCTGAGGTCATGTGGTAAATAGGTTGTATTCATGAGGACAACCTGATAGGGAAGGGAAAGGGAACTTTGTTCCTTGACTACACTATTGTTTCTGATTTTGTCTTTTCCAAGGGAGGATGGGTCCATTTTGGAAGGTTTTTTGATGATTTCCATTTGAGGAGTGGCTTTAGGAGGCAACATGACCCTGAGGGATTCTTTGCCTTGTTCAGGTAATGAATTAAAGGTGGCAGGTTTGCACATGAATTCAATTTTCCTGAAGACCTAATCAAAAATTAATTTGATTTGAATAGGCAGGAATTGAATAAAGAAAAATGGATTGCAAATGAGAAGTTACTGGCCATGGTGCATAAAATGGATCCAAAATATGATCCATTAATGGAGTTCACTCCATTCCACAAGAGAATTGCTTTCTTGTTGGATAACTTCAAAGAGATCATGGGCACCTTGATGACCAAGAAGGTCAATTTGGAATTGGACTTTGGAGTTCAAAGACCAGAGGTGAAGCCTAAAGAAACAAGGCCAACTTATTAGCCCTCAGTGAATCAGCCTCTATACAAGAGAAAGAGGAATGACAACAGTGAAGAGGAAGAGGGGGATAAGAAAGGAAAACAAATAATGAAGACATCATCACAACCAAGTCCAAAGATCATAGCACCTGGAGGGATAAGGATTATTGATTTGGATTCACCACTAGGGAGTGATCCTGCAGTGCTACCATCAGAGCCAAGCCCTTAGAGGTAGAGAGTTGAGGAAACACAAGAGACTCTGATGGATGAAATGATTGTTACAGATTAGGACATGTAGGTTGGTATCCCTTCCCCTCCTAGATCAACATAGTTGGTGTTATTTGATATGGATGTAAAGGGGCAATGTGTACAAGATTCCAAAATGGAGGCATGCAAAGCATTCTTGGACGATGATGAATTTGTAAAGACTCCTGTATTCTTGCAACTAGTGTGGAGAATGAAACTGGAAGAATACCAGGACAAGTGCAAGAGGAGGAGAGAATCAATACCTGATAGGTCTGAGCAGGAGAATGATGATGAGGTGAAAGCCAAATTAATGGAAGAATTCAAAAACATCACTCCCAAGGAGGGAAGGAGACTTGTGACTCAGGCTGGTGTCCTAATTTTTCCTGAATGAGACATAGCCGATGTAGTAGCATTCAATGTTATCTTACAGTCCAAACATCCCATACAAAATAGTGAGGAAGAGGTTAAGGCAGCTTTGCAAAACTCTGCCTTTAGTGAGGAGTATGAAACTCTGGCAATATGGGCATTGACACATGTTAGAAGATTAATCTTTACTTGGTAAAGGTTATTCTTAATTTGTAATTAGTTAGTAACTTGTAGGAATATTCCAAAGGAATCCCTACAAGTCTTTTGTCTTTTTGTCTTCTCACACATGTGTGAGGATGACTTATCTTTCAATTCCTTTATTAAGGAATATTTGTAACCACCTCCTTAAGAGGTGACACTTTGCACACACACAGATAAATGGTGGCATTCATTGAGTTGGGAGTTACATTCTAACTCCTCCTTCTCACCTCTACTTATTGAGGTGCCTCTCCTCTCATTCTTCAATATTCATTCATGCAAGCTTAAGGCTTAGTGCTCTCTCCCTCTTTGTATCATTTTTAGGCATTTTGCCTCCATTCATAATATTGGGGTTTTTTCTTGCTTTTCCCCTTATCACATTCTTGTGTCTCCTCTTTATGGTGGTGGTGCTTGATTTGGCTAATCTCTCTTTGGTAATATTTTTCCTTCAAACAATGCTCATTGATTAGTTATTTCCTTTGTCCAATTTATTTTTCCTTTCGGCATCCCAAGGCAGAAATCCAAATGTAACTGATATTAGCCCAAACCTAAGGGGAGGGTTAATAATCAAAAGAGCTTCTGAAACTTCAACTACAAAAGCTACAAGCCTGACTGTAAACGTGGCCAAATTGGCCCAGAAGACAGTTGAAAGGGAAGAGGCTGAAAAGAAGAGCTTGATGGAGAAATACAACATCATAATTGGAGAGTATAGTAGGATGCAACAAAGGAATGTTGAGCTGCAGTCTGAAGTAGATAGTTTGAAACATGGGCAGGTGGGAGAATACTCCAATGCTCTTGGTATCAAGGAATTACCTTTTGCTTCAGGATTAGTCCCCCCTACTTCGCCAATTATTTCTACTCCAGGATCCCCCATCCAGATGCTTGCTCTCAGTCTAGCATTAGGGCTAGTTGAAGAGGAAGTTGAATACTCTGTGGATGGTATAAAAGCAAGTGAGGATGATATAGTTGCCAAATAAAATGAGGTGGTTGAAACAGTTTTGAGGCATCTAAATGAGAGGGTTGATGCTAGATTACCATCAGTACATTCTTTATATTCTTTATTCTTAGATAAAATAAGAAACATTAATAGGGATCGGGAAATAGTTTTGCCTTTGGCTAAGAAGTGGATCCCTAGGGCCAATGATCTGGATATTATGTACAAGGCCTCTAGATTTGATGTAGATAACAAGCCCCAATCATTGAGGCCTACTCAAGTTTTTGTGAAATCACTGAAGGGTTTCCAGGCCCTACCTGATGATTTGAGTAGGAGAATTAAGGAGATGGTAAAGAGATTTGATGATTGGAGTGATACATTTTTGCCAAATATAATTGATGCACAAGGAAATTTTAAATCACTGCAACAGTGGCAGGATAGGGCGGATGGAGTTATCAATGCACAAATCAAGTTGATTTGTGATGATTTAGACTATGATTTGTTGGTGAGTATTATGGATAAAATAATTAACACCAACACATTTTTAGAGTCTTTTGTAAGAGAGGCAAATCAGGTTGCAGTGAAATACACACCTTACAATACTAAGGTGAATGAGGTGGTGAATTTTGATTGGCCAACAGATGAAGAGTATCAGAGATGGGTAGAAAAATACTTAACCGAAGAGGAGTAAGATTATGTCTACTATCAATAGCTAACAACTCAACGGTTATGGTTATAACTGATTATGGTTTTCTCTCCATGGTGGTTTTTTGGCATGGGCTTTGAGGTCAGGAAAATGCATCGGCTATTCTCTAATGAGTGGAATTAACAAGAAGATGCTATGAGACTCAATGATTGTAATCATATTTTTGAAGTGTCACAGAGCAGTTCAATTGACCAGTGACGTGTATTTTCTGGCCCGATGCTTGTTTTCTCCTTCATTCTCTATAAGAAGGATTTCAAGGCCAAAAATAGGGGTTACCAAGTTAGATATTTTCAGGTCGAGTCTAGGCATAGTTGCAGAGCAAGTTGTAAAGCCTGGTGATTCAGTGTAAATACAATTTAGGTTTTGTGTCGTTTTGTAGTAGGGTTTTGAATTTATGAAGGTTTGATGTTTCATGACAATACTATAATTTGAGTTATAATGATTCATTTCAAGCTCATGTCTCTCCTTTGTATAAGCATATCATAATTTTGAATAATATAATCAAGGGTTATTGCGTTCATCTCACTGTTGTGGTGTGTATGATTTTCATTTTGGCTTTAATTCAAAGAATTAATTAAAATGCTTGAATGGAGTTATAGGTGGATATGTTTATAAAGGGATTTGGTAAGAAGTATTGGGTTAGGATATAAATTGATGATGTTGTAAGGAAATATTGTTAGAGATCGTATATGCTATGTGTTTGAATCTGTCATGGAGTTTTAAATGCTTGTGAATCTGACTCCCTAATGGTATATGGCACGGGTCTAAATCGTATTTGTTTGTGAGGTTTTGTGTCTGCTTGTCTTTGCTTAGAGCTTTCTACAAAATTGCAAATCAAATGACTATCTTGAGTTGTGAAGTATTGTTGTAATCATCTCATGCTCCAAGTAGTTGATACTATTGATGAAAAGCCAATTCAATTCAGTATTATCCTATTATGTTGAGCTATTAAATGAGATTATCTGTTAATTGTTAATGATTGTTTATAAGTTCGGTGCAAAGATTATAAACACATTAAGGGGACCACCCTCCTAGGTTTTGCAGAGCTCGAAGTGTAGGAGGTTTATTGTTAAAATCCTCGTTAGTTGGTCTAGGTCCTTCGAGCTACCTTTGATTAGAATTGGAAATTCTATAGGTAGAATAGAAGATAAACCTGGTTACAGTAAAACAACCAACACGAACCATCCTTTTCCACTAAGTAATGTTGGGGGTGAATTATTTCCACTAAGAAGCTTCCATGCCAAATCTTTGAGCAATGTGCAGCCATATGACTAGTGCTGAAAAAATAGTGACAACAAAGAGGTAATCCTTCATAATCAAGCAATTGATTTCATTCCATCCCCACAATTTTTAGAAGCCCATTCGTAGGGATATCTTTGGTTGTGTTTATCTCCACTAATATGAAAGTGTAGGCAGTGTGCAAAAATATTGAGGAGCCTTCATCCACTGCCAAAAACTTCCCCAACGAACTACCAATGGCTTCAAAACATGAATCACACCAAAACTGAAGAGGAAGATTCAAAAACCTTACCTAGATTGGAACCAGGTTGAAGGATTATGTGAGAGGGTTGAAGGAGGGGTGCTAGGGTTTCAATATCAATAAATTCTACTCCTTCCAGATCCATTGATATTCATATAGGACTGTATTATGATCCTTCACATTATCAAAAACCACCACAAAGAACCCCCTTGCGATGGGGTAAATCTCTACATCCCCCCTCCAATCTAGGTTTCTAGATTTTTGCAATCAAGTCATGCAGCTCTGCAAGGCTTGGCCAAAAACCCCACAATCTACCAACCAACCATTGTCCCATAAAATAAGATATATTTTTAGCCACTTCATCAACAATCTCCCCAATGAAAGAAATTGTTGGGAAAGAGGTTGCACACTGGAGAGCCCTAGGAGCCTGTCACTCACCACCACCCCTGGTCTCCCCATCCAGCCATTTCTCATCCCCCATTTCTTCTACGGAAATTGAGGCCGAGCAGTCCTATCATCAACCTGTCTCTGAAACCCCGGTAAGATGCAAACCATCCATTAGGGTCCAAGACCGGTTGATTTGACTCTTTATTTTTACCATGGTTCATCCTTTCTCGTCCTTCCACCACTATTGAATATGAGCGACCAAGGTTTGCAACACTCGGTGATTGAGGATATTATCGCCGCCCATCGTTTGGGCCAAAGAAGGTTTCCATAGAGGCATCGAAGGATGCCCTAGTTATGCTAGTCAACGACAAAGACATCACTCCCCTCCCATATGATAACCCTTGTTTCCACCATGCCTCCAGAATTTTTCTTGCACTACTCATGTTTGAGCATCATCCCATGCAGGTTCTAAACCATAGAGATTCAATGCAGTGGCGGGAGGACAAGCCGAATTTTTTTTGCAAAGCACCAGAGATAGCCGAAGTCATTGCAGAGCCTAAATTTCTAGTCAAATTTATTAGTAGAGAGGTTGCAAGTGTGAATATATTATAATGATTTTATAATTTATTTTATTTTTAGTAGTGAAAAATTATATGCATATAAATAATTTTTAATTAATATACTAAAATAATGAGTGGTGGTTTTTCTAAAAGTTCCACCTAAAGTTACACACAAAAATAAAAAAATTAAATAATGTAGATACAATAAATTTTATGTGTCTATGCATGTCAAAATAAAATATTATAAAATAAAATAACTTTTAAAGTATATAAAACAATTTAAATTTATATTTTATAGTTAATTTGTGTTAAGTCTAACAGTTTTTATGTAAAATAATTTTAGATAGATAAATTAACTTTATGAAAGTATATTTTTTAAACTATATTATTCATGGAAAATTATATTTTATGATGAATAGTGTATTTTTATTAAAATAATAAAAGTATGATACACAATTCATATTATGGTAGAGTGAAACCACACCCCTCGAAACTCTATATTTAACGTTAAATAGTATAGATAATAAACTATATATATTTTTAGTGTTGAACTTTATATTTTATATTACTCTATATTTTAAGTTTACATTAAAATTTATATTTTAGATTGGACAAACTAAGTTTAAAAAACACACTTTTAAACTATATTATGAAAATATAGGTATGTTGAATTCTAGAACTATATATACTTTTAGTGTTGAATTTTATATATTTTATATTAAACTGTATATTGAACTATATATACTTTTAATGTTGAACTTTATATTTTACATTAAACTCTTTGTTTTTAGTTTACATTGAAAATTGAACAAACTAAGTTTTAAAAATGTACATTTTTTAACTATATTATGAAAATATAGGTATGTTGAATTCTAGAACTATATATATTTTTAGTGTTGAATTTTATATATTTTATATTAATTTATATATTGAACTATATATACTTTTAATGTTGAAGTTTATATTTTATATTAAACTCTTTATTTTTAGTTTACATCGAAAATTATATTTTAGATGGGACAAACTAAGTTGAAAAAGCATACATTTTTTTTAACTATATTATAAAAATATAGTTGTGTTGAATCTAGCACTCTATACTTTTTATTTTACATTGAGTTTATATTTTACATTAAACACTATATTTTAAATTGAATTTTATATTTAATATTTTAAATTGAACTATATATTTTAGAGTGAACTTATATTCTATAATTTAAATTAAATTCTATATTATTTATTTTTTAATTATTGGTAAAAAAGTTTTTGGAAGAGTTCAAACCCTTTTACAATGGGTAAGAGAGACAATAAAAGCTCACTTACATAAAAAGATAACAAAACACAAAAAATTAAAGACGCAATATTGTATGCTAGCAACAAATAAACAAGTAAACAATAAACAAAAAACTCACAAACAACATAGACAACTAGCTTATAACTTATAAAAAGAAAGGTCCTTCAAGGAGTAAACAACATTCCACTCTTTACATAAGAATCCAAGATGATCTTCCAAACTCTCATCATCTAGGTCAATCACCATGCTCTACCAATAGTTCAATTAAAAACCCCACCCTTTTTCTTGGGTTGCTTCCTAAAGGATATTGTTTCTTTTAAATGTGACATGAATCATTGAAACACTACTAATAGACTTTTTTTATGGTTGGCTTGCTCAATAATATGACCTTATTTATAAAAAACAATTAAATTCTTCTAATTTTTTAATTTTATTCAACTTATCCTTTAGATCACCACCTCATTTCTTATTTCACCAAATTCTTTAATCTCATTCCAATGATCATCATTCAACTTAACCATGGTTTCATATTCAAGAAGGTCCCTATTGACTTGCATGTGTGGATTACTCTTGTTAGTTTTCATTCTTTCATTTTCAACCATGAACCATTTCAAGATGTTTTACTGTATGTTATAATTGTTATTCAAAGGAACCACTTTCATAGCCAACTCAAAGTAGGATAGTTTCTAGTAAAAGTACAAACATGTATAATGTGTTCATAAAGGAAATGGCCAACACAAGTTCGGTTTTTCAACTTGGAATGCATAAAAGTAACCTTTATGTTTTGAACTTTAAAATGATATAAATTGATGAAATGTTGAACTCTTAGTGAAGTTTATGCTTGTAATTTTATTTTTTAAATTAAAATTGATTTGATATATTTTTGTATAAATATAATAGAAATTTTTTTATTGTTGAAAAATTATCAAAAAAAGAGATCAATGGGATGTCATAAAAAAAAGAGAACATTTTTTTTCCCTAATTTTTTCCCAAATAGATAATTTCAATATCTAATGCATGAAAAATATATTGATGAATATTTTTTTATAATTTTTAAAGTAAAACTTCACCAAAACATCATAATTTTCATGGGGCATCAATTTTTTTCTAGGTTTTTTTATCATTTAAAAAAAAAATTATATCCTTTTGGAGATGATTGTCTCCTCTAGTGCACCTAAATATCAATATATATATATATATATATAAAATTTATAATAAATATCATAACTTACTTGTAATATTTTTTGTAAATCATATTAGAACTAATAAGAAAAGAGAATTTTTAAAATTTTGAAAATATAGTCTAATTGAAGAAATAATCAAGTGAAGTGGAGAGTTTCAAAAAATTGTTGAAGAGGGAGGAGTTGGCTACCAACTAGGATGCCACATAGATTATTTTAGTTGAAACCCTTCTGATCAAAACAATTTTGGGTGAAGCCTTTTCAATAAAAAATGTTTTGATCGAAATTGTCTTACTCGAAAAGGTTTCAACCAACACATAACCATATAAATTTTATTTTTTAAATCCAAATTTATTTTCAAGCAAATGAAAAAAATAGATAAAAGGAGTTATTTTGATGAAAGAGGCTACAATATTTTAGGTACGAATGACTTAAGATTGTTTCAAAAAACCCATCAATAGGATCAAGTTGTTCAAGTAGACTAGGTCATCCCCTTGGCCATTTGGAAGTTGGAAAACCATGTTCTTCTAACTAAATTTGACACATAAGTCTAAAATGTCATGTGGACTATATTTTTTTTCTTGATATGAGTGATAAAAAAAATAAAAAATTATGATGCATTCTTTGGATAGGATTATTAGGATGTGATTTCTTAAGAATGTGTGTGGTCTTACTTTAGTTTGGTGATGTATTGAATCCTTACAAGATAAATACTTGTATGGTTATAAGGTGATTAGTGAGATAAGAAAATGATGAGAATTCTATTGAAAACTTACACAACACCTAATTGTATTATTAAAAATGATATTTTGAGTATCTCAATTACCATTGGAGTACCTATATTAGTGTGGGAGTAGAAGAAAATGGATATTCATTTTATGGATAGATACATCTTGGTATCATCTTCTCTACTTCATGTCCAACACCTAGGAGGTTATCGCCTCCTTAGAATAGGTTGGCATGAGAACTTGAGCTTTCTCTTCACACTGTATGCACCACATAGCATAAAATCTAATGCTCTTATTGAAAAAAGGTATATAGGTTGAGTATGAATTATTTACCACCTTCAATCACTAGAGCTAGTAGATACTTGAACTTGAATTTGATGAATTTCTTTTTTAATTGGTAAAGGCGGGAAAACCCCAAAATATTTTATTAATTAGAAACAACCAACAGTTACAACAAAGAAGTTAAACAACAGAGAATCAACATAACCCTCAACACCCATTCCAGAAAACCAAACCACCCTCCTCCCCTTCGATAGAATTAGTACCTTCAGTAATAGAAATACACATTTCAGCTACAAAAATAAATATAAGAAAATAGCATCACACTACCAAAAAACAACCACATAGTACCTATTTCTTACTCTTCCTTTTATCATGTGATCAAAGTGACATACTAAATACAACATCCCTCTTCTTCTTCTTATTTTGTTGGACCGTGTGCCACTTCTCCTCCTAGTCATCCATCCAAGTTGGCTCTTCGAGATCTTCTTCTGGAATGTTGCTTCCTTCATAAGTTGTAGAGCCCTCCTCTGTTGCCCAACCCCCACCCTCTTCAATTATAACACTGTCTTGCACCACTCCAGAGGGAAAGTCTACACCAGATCCTAAATCCTTCTTAGGGGGTTTAGTTGGAGCTGGGCACTCTATTTTTTCATTCATCTCTTTCTCGACCAATCCATCCTTTTCCACCATGAATCCTAGTTGTCCCTCTTAAATTTGGAACAGTGCTCAACAATATGCCCGATTTTAAAACAACAATGACATCTAAATGGTAAAACTTCATAATCCAACTGTTGTTCCCAAACACCACCAAAGTATTTCAACGATACAACCGTAGAAAGAGCCTTTTTGATGTCCATTTCTATCAGAATACGAGCATATGTAGTGTGTGATAAATTAAGAGTATCTTCATCAACATCCAAAAAATTCCCCAATGCATTGCCCAAAGCTTCAAAGAAAGGTTCGATCCAAAAATGGAGAGGGAGGTATGGAAGTCTTACCCAAATAGGTACCCTCCCAAATGATTCGGTGTTAGGGTTAAAAGTTAGGTGCATGGTTTCAACAATAGCAGATGCTTATCCTCCCAGATCCATTGATAATCACAAAGCATAGTTCTTCTATCCTTTTCATTATCAAAAATAACCACAAAGAAACCTTTTGCATTAAAATAGATCTATACATAACCTTCCAGAATTGGGCTCCAATGTTTTGATATCCACTTGTGAAGCTCTACTAGACCCGACCAAAAACGTCTGAACCTGTCGATGAGCCCTAGCTCTGCAAAGTATTTTTTATTCTCCATGATTCCATTCCCTAAGTCCCCATCTAGGGAAACTGATGGGTTTGTTTCCGTACAACGCAAGGGAAACAGTTTCGGTTCCAAACTTTTTGGCATTGAGGAGAAGCCCTGGCCCCTACTTTGTTCTTCAACCTCCTTCCTTGTACCCCTTCCATTGGGATTTTTTCAAACCTCACCTGACCCCCCATCCCAAGACACTAGAGCCCTAACAAAGGAGGGAATCCCTCCCAAACTCCCACCATGTGCCGTTGCAGAGGAGCCAACACCTAGTTTTGAGGAAATATTTCCTTGCTACACCACAACAAAGAAAGGGCAACACCATGATTTAGCAAAACCAATCAATCCATTTGCATTTCGAACACCTCCGTAGGAATCCCTAAACATGGCCATCACAACAACTTTTATATTGAATATGATGGCTTTATTATTAGTTTTTCACACTATTATACATATTGATCTATAGTGTGCACTATGATTTGTATAGTTATCCTTCTTTCTTATGTGAAGTAGATGGTGGCTAGGTACACTATATATAATTGGAAGTTCAATCTTAATCAGGTTGGGATACCTTTGAGTATGTCATCTTGTGGAAATATATTGTGATATTTTATTATGGTTGTATCTTTTTATTTGTCATAATTATATTTTGTGCAGTGTATTTGTGATTACGTGCATTCTAAGTGCTTAAAACAATGTGTTGTAATATCTTGGTTGATTTGGTGTATTGTATTAGTGTTAACATTTTTGTGAATGTGTGTTGTGAAAGTGGACCATCTTGGAGATGTTATTTGACTTATAGATTTGATCAAATGTCTATATGAGTGGAGAAGAAAATCAAATATAATATAATAATTAGTGTTATTTATATTTAACACTTTTGGGTGTATTAAGTAAACAAACTTATTGATATATGTCTCTCCTTGAGAAAAGTAATGTCCATAAAATATAAGAATTTTATGATGAAATTATCCTGGTATGATATTTGGTCTATTGATCACCTAAGATAAGTCCAAATACTTTTAGTCACCAACAACAAGGAGAGGTTTAGGAGGGGCCTAAATTTTTATTTCTTTGTAGTTACAAGGAAAGGTTGGGGATGCAACACTTCAATATCCTTCATATTTGCATCTAATACTTTGTATGGATGTGGGGAAGATGCATATTTACTTAGCAAACTAGAGGAAGATTTACCCTAGAATTTTTTTTCATACTCATGATAATTAGGTCTAAATACATAAGAAGGAGACCTAGTGTAGTCCTTATGCCAAGGTTCCATGATTAATAAAATTACAATACATAGGGTTAAATTTTAGGAAAATATTTTCTTTATGAAATAACTTATCTCATCAAAATGCATGAAGTTATATGATGCATAACTTAACTACCAATTAGTACATTACTTTAATTCTTATCTAATTCACCACAACAAGATAGTAGTAGCAACAATAAAACTGTTTCTTGATAGTATCCAACTTCATCCTAATATTCACTTGACTTCATCATGGTTTTATTACATGTAATACTAAAATTTATCATTTTCTTAGCAACTATTAGGTAATGATTTGGACACTCATATTTTTTCCATGTTAGCCTCCTTGACACTAATTTTTTAACCCTTAATTTCTCTTTTCTTACAGTTTTGAATTCTTTCTCTTCTAATATTCTTAATAATAGAATGTAGAATTTACTAATTTATTATCCAAATGATCTTTTTGAAACCATAGGTTTCACTTTTACTTGAATTGGGTTGTATGTAATGAAATAACTAGCACAATAGAAGATATAATAGGAAATATGCTACAAATACTTAATACTATGTCACTTCAATGGAGCAACCTCCTAATCCACTTTGGGGGGATACCTCCAATATTCTTCAATAAGAAAACAATACTCAACATCATGATAATATACTAGCTATACCTCATATATATACCATACTTATGCCTAGGAGATCACCCAAACTAACCTACATAACCCTGTATAAGCCTTAGGCTAAACTAAATAACTAAATGGCAATATAATAATGATAATATGACTTAATTAAGAGTTAAGGTAGCAAAAATATGACTACTCATAACATTATACACACTTTAGGGGTAGGAGCACAACATTGCCCTCTTCTTTATAAAAAACATTTTCCTCAATGCTAACTTTTTCTTTTTCTTCTTCATCTCCTTTTTTACTTTCTCTTCTTCTACTATTTTTTTTTGTTGTTCTTATTATTCATTATCTTATTCTTTCTCTTATTCATGTTCTTTCTCTTTCTCTTTCTCTTGCTCTTTCTTGTTGTGAAGAAGTTCTAGAAATATAATTTTGAAATAAATCACACAAATGAAGTCAAAATACTATGAATATTTTTTATAACTTACCAAGGTCTAGACTACACTTTCTCAAAAAAATCTCCTAAAAATAAGGTGTTTTATAGTCTTGAAGGCGAATTTTGTTGGAAACACTAATTTTGTAGTAAATCACTTAAATGTGATCTAATTACTCTAATTTTTTTATTTTAGGCTCCTCTCTTACTACTTCAAAAACCCACTAAAAATTAGGAATAAATTTAGGAATATTTGGAAGATATGCACTTTCCAAATAAATTGGGTAGAAACCCTAATTCTACAATAAATCACTCAATTTTGCTCTAATTTCTTTGAAATATGGACAGTAGCTTCTTGAATATGCTCTTCAAAAACCCTTTAAACATTAAATATTCTTTTTTCTAAAATATGGTAGATATACATTTCACAAAATGACCTCCAAAATTTGAAAAAATGGCTTACCTCCATGATGCCAAGATCATGCTCTAATACCATTTGTAATTAAATAACTTGCACAATAGAAGATATAATAGTAAATATGTTACAAATAATTTATAATGATATGCCACTTCGAGGGGGTAACTTCCTAATCCACTTTGAGGGGGGCATTGTTAGAAATTTGAAATAGAATAAATAACCCAAGGAATTTTTTAAGAGAAATTCAAAGTTACATAAACTAAAAAAACATAAACAATAGCAATGTCAAGGCGATAGAATTACATTAAGAGCTTTCAAGATGAAAAATACAAGCTAGGTAGTGATTTTATATAAAAATAAGGAGAGAATGGAGGTGGAAAATCAACCAATAGGAATTGACCACCAATATTAAATAAAGTGATGAAAAAGTAAATAATCCACACTTAAAGGGTGGAGGCAACTCATCACTTTATCTCATAGTTATTAAATGAGAAACTCACTTTATTATCCTAAGAAATCTTAATAAATATGTAGGAAAAACCTATAATAGGGAAATAAATTATCCCACTAGGAAAATAAAAACCTACACTAGCACCCCCTTTAAACATAGCTTAGGAGGATGTAAAATATGTTTTGCAAGAAAGAAGGTGTTTTCATTGATGTCAATTTTTCAATTGGTTATCAACTAATTGTTGATATTATTGATGTTATGGATGCAAGTTATTGGTTGTATATGTCGAGGATATTAAGAAAATTATAATGAAGGAAGATTGTAGGTGTTCAATAGTTGCTATGGGATTTTCTCCTATGTTTGTGTGGTTAATGTTGATCATGGTTGTTGGAAGTTACTTTATCTAGATTCTTGGCTTCTGATTCATTATACAGTGCGAGTTATGCTCACCATTTGTGAACCATGGTTTTCTATGTATCTGGCTAAGCTCTGGGAGAAATTTTTTTGGTCCATATTTCCTTTTGGATAAGTCTTATGACTTGTGGTTCTAGAGTTAAGTTGTTATGATCGTTTTGAAGATAATTTTGGTGTATGGAAGGATTTGATCGTGCTAAGAGTTGTGTGTGCTTAATTGTTCTATGTGTTTTACATTGGTTTGGTCGACCTCATGTTGAACACTACCTTTGAAGTTGATGAAGCATGTTGGGACCTACTTGGGTCCTCATAAATCATGTGTTTGGTCTCCCTCATTCTAATTCCACCCTAGGATTTTTTGGCACCGAACTAATTTGAATTTAACGATGGATGGCCAACTCTGAACATGTTTTAAATTTGAAGATGGTATAAATACATGATGAGTTATTGGTGAAATATGTACAAAGAGATAAGTGAAAAGGAAAGAGAGAAAATAGATGTGAAACTATGTGTTTGTGTGTGTGATGTGAATGTGGTAGATCAATGTGAAGTCTAAATATTGAGTTTTTAGATGTAGTGAGTTGAAGGTGTACTCTATCATTCATGCATGTTTGCAAGTGGTTGAGAAAAGTGTGGTGGAAATCTCTGTTGCATTTAGATTGTCTTCTCTATAACATATATCTTCTATCTTCTTTGTATCTCTGTGGAAGTGAGCCCTTTGGGTGGTTAACCCTATTGGACATGAGTCCTGATATAGATAGTGAGTCCTTGTTTTGGTAGTGAGCCTTGTTTTTCTAGTAGTGAGCCTTTGTAATTGGTTTTGATATTCTCTATAGTGTGAGTTAATCCTCACCATGGTTTTTCCCTCATTGGTTTTTCGACGTAAATTTGGTGTTATTGTGTTTCTGTGGTGGTTTTCAGTTTATGCACTTGCACTTAATGTTTAATAATTTTATCAGTGTTAAGGATTTGTGATTGATCTAAGTTCTGGTGAAATATTTTTAAATGTTTAAATTTAGTACAACTAATTCACCCCCCCTCTTAGTTGTCTTTTTCAATAATTGGTGTCAGAGCTTGGTTCCTTGGAGAAGAGCTTAACCACTTAAGGATGATCTAGGATGGTTGGAAATGTTACTCATGATTATCTGAGGTTCGATGGAACTAATTATGCTATCTGGAAAATAATGATGGAAGGATATCTGAAGTATTGTGGATATGATGTGGAGAAATATTACAAGAATCCTTACACTCCTCCTACTAATGGTTCGAGTATGACTGATGATATCAAGGCACGTGAAGTGAACAAAAAGGTGAAGTTCATTTTGAAGAATAGTCTTTCACATTCGAAGTTGATTAAAGTTCAAAATCTAAAAACTGCTAAGGAAGTTTGGGATGCTTTGGAAAAGGCTCATGAAGGAGATGAAAGGGTCAAAGAGGCAAAGTTGCAGAATTTGGAGACACGGTTTGAGCTCCTGTATATGTCTGAAGATGAGAATGTTAAAGCTTATCTACAGAGATTGGATGAGATAGTAGGTGGAATGTGAGGACTTGGTGCTACAGTAGATGAAACTAGGATCGTAAAGAATACTCTCATAACTCTCCCTGATGCATACAATGAAAAGGTATGTTCTATTGAAGAACATATAGATTACAATACTTACACTAAATATTAGTTGTTGGGAACTCTAACATCTTATCAAATGAGAAAGCTGAATTTGAGAAATGGATCCAAATCAGAAACTGCTTTTAAGGCTACAAAAGCTGGAGATCCATATGAAGAAGAAGATAACTTTGTGAGAAGGATGAAGAAAGGCTCTGAAAAGTATGAAGGTAAGTTACCTTTTAAATGCTTTATTTGTGGAGGAATAAGACATTTTTCTTCGAGGTGTCTGGAAAGAGCTAAGAGGAATAAACAAATATATGAGAAAGAAAAGAAAGGTAAGAAAATCAATAGAGCATATTATGTGAATGAGGATGCGAATATATCTGAAGAGGAATCTGATTATGGAGATATTGATGACAATGAATTCTTGTTCTTGGCTATAAAAGATGAACCTAATTCTACTAATTCTTTAAAATAGGTGAAGGAATGCCCTCCGAAGAAAGAGAAAGAGAAAGAGAAAGAGAAAGATGAAGATACCATGATATATTCCCTACATGCTAAACAAGAAAATAACTATTTGGTAGTTGATAGTGGCTATTCACATCACATGACCAGTGATAAGAGTAAGTTTTTTAAACTTGAAAAGTATGATGGAGGCTTAGTTATATTTGGAGATGATACTGGTGCTAAGATTTGTGGGATATGCTCAGTAAGTTTTGATGGCAAGCATAATACTAATGATGTCTGCTATGTTGAGGGTTTAAGGAAGAATATTTGAGTGTTGGATAGATGTGTAGTAAAGGATATAATATTGTATTTGAGGGTGAGAGATGTGAAATCAGGAAAAGATTCAAAATAGTGATTGTTGTAGAAAATAAATCTGAAGGAAATATCTATCAACTTAAGGGTGTTGATGGACGATGCTTTATGACACATTAACGACAGTTGGTTGTGGCATTAAAGAATGCATCATATGAATTTTGATAACTTGGCGAGGATTAGTGCAATTCAGGTCATGAGAGATTTACCAAGGATTACAAAGCCTGTTAATACTATTTGTAGGAATTGTCAGTTTGGAAAAAAAGAAAGAAGCCATTATAGATCAAAGGAACAATCTACTATTGGACTACTAGATTTAATTCATACAGATCTCTATGGTCCTACAAGAGTGAGAATTCCAAAAGGTGAAAGGTACTTTATGCTTCTAATTGATGATTATTCTAGATATACATGGGTTACATTTCTTAGAGAGAAGACTGATGAATTAGATAAATTCAAGACATTCAAAGCTATGGTTGAGAATGAAGTAAATTTGAGGATAAAATGCTTAAGGTCTGACAAAGGTGGTGAATTCACCTCCCATGAGTTTAATATGTTTTGTGAAGTGCATGGAATAAAAAGACAGTTATCTGCTCCAAGAACCCCTCAGCAAAATGGAGTTGTTGATAGAAAGAAAAAAACAATTCAAGAGGCCGCTATATCAAAGATTATTGAGGCTGGTTTACCAAAAGTTTACTAGAGAGAAGCTATTCACATTGTTTTTTATGTATTCAATCGAGTTCAAGAAAGAGAAAACAGTACAAAGACCTCCTTTGAGCTATTGTGTGGAAGAATTCCTACTGTCAAGTATTTCAAGGTATTTGGAAGAAAATGTTATATCAGACGGGATGAAGAAAATTTAGGGAATTTTGATGCTAGAAGTGATGAAGGTATTTTTCTTGGATATTCTACTAGAAGCAAAGCTCACAAATGTTTCAATAAGAGTCTGGGAAATATTGTGGAAAGTAAAAATGTCAAGATTGATGAAGCAATGAAGAATTCAATTGATGTTGATGGATATGTATCTGATGAACCTGATTGTGTAAGGATTGAAGGAATTGTGGAAGAAAAGGAGAAGGATGAGAAAGAGAAGTAGAATGAAGAAGAAGAAGCTTTGGTAGTGTCCCCTAAGACACCTAGATATGTGTAGAAGAATCATTCAGAAAGTCGGATCATTGGAGACAAAAAAAGGAGTATTGATAAGAGGCAGAGCTACTATTGGTGAGGTAAATTTGTGTTTCAATCGAAGACTGTACGTGAAGCATGTAAAGATGAGAATTGGATAGAAGCCACGAAAGAATAACTTATGAAAATTGAGAAGAATCAAACTTGGGAATTGGTCCCAAGATTGGTAGACAAAAACATTATTGGATCAAAGTGGGTATTTAGAAATAAGTTGAATGAGAATGGAGAAGTGGTCAAAAACAAAGCAAGGCTTGTGTGTAAGGGTTACACACAAGTAGAAGGCATATATTTTTAGGAGACTTTTGCTCTGGTGGCAAGAATGGAAGCTACCAGGATTTTCTTAGCCTTTGTTACTCATAAATATTTCAAGGTCTACCAGATGGATGTTAAGTTTACATTTTTGAATGGTGAACTAGAAGAAGATGTCTACATGGAACAACCAAAAGGATTTCAGTTGTCAAAATGAATGGAGATTATGCATGTGGTATGTCTTGTGGATAGATTTCAACAAGATCCCAAGGAAACACATGTTGCTACTATTAAAAGAATATTTAGATATTTGAATGGCACTCTAGATTATGGGTTATGGTATCCTAGGGATACTGACTTTACACTAAGTGCTTATACAGATATAGATTGGGCTGAATGTGTAGATGAAAAAAAAAGTACAAGTGGTGGTGCATCTTTCTTGGTTGCAGATTGGTGGCATGGTTGAGTAAAAAGCAAGATTCAATTTCCTTGTCTACTGTGGAAGCTGAGTATATTGCTACTACATCTTGTTGTACATAAATTCTATGGATGAAATAGACATTGAAAGATATCAAAGTAATGTCTGATGATTCTATTCCTATCTTCTGTGATAATACAAGTGAAATTAACATTTCAAAGAATCTAGTGGTGCACTCAAGGACAAAGCATATATCTATCATGTATCATTTCTTGAGAGATGAGCTTGTGGAGAATGAAGTAAAGCTTTAGTATGTCCCTACGAAGGATCAAATTGTTGATATATTTACAAAGGCTCTTCCTAAAGATACTTTTGA
Organism: Sequoiadendron giganteum; assembly: GCA_007115665.2. Lineage (NCBI taxonomy): Eukaryota > Viridiplantae > Streptophyta > Pinopsida > Cupressales > Cupressaceae > Sequoiadendron > Sequoiadendron giganteum. The sequence goes on from CM021101.1 coordinate 274,429,834, forward strand.
GTATCTCTGAGAGAAGTTAGGGGTTATTTCCCCTCCTTTATTGAACTAGATGCATATGGATATGCATAATTCCAATGGGTCTATGGATCTATTTTTCTTATGGACTGATATTTTGGTGGCTACCTCTTAGGGGGAGTAGGTAGTGTCATGTGTTGTCATTGTATGAGTATTTTGTTTTTAATTTCAAAGGGGAAATCAATGTAAAATATATTTTTCCCTTGCCATTGATGTAAAAGGGGGAGAAGAAGAATGTGAAAAAGAGAAGAGAATCATGTGAAAAATATTATCTACTAAGGGGGAGAAATAGAAAGAAAAATCATGTGAAGTGAGTTCAGAGATAGTATGTTGTCTTTGATGGTTTTTCACATCATGTGTTGCCATCAATGAAAAAGGGGGAGATTGTTGCAAGAATGAAGGTGTTTTCATTGATGTAAACTAGTCAATTGGTTATCAACTAGTTTTTGTTGTCATTGATGTTATGGATGCAGGTTATTGGTTGTATATGTCAAGGATATTGAGAAAATTGTAATGAAGGAAGATTACAGGTGTTCAATGGTTACTCTAGATTTTGCTATAGGATTTTATTCTATGTTTGTGTGGTTTAGATATGTTGATCATGGTTGTTGGAAGTTTCTTTATCTAGATTCTTGGCTTATGATTCATTATACAATGTGAGTTATGTTCACCAATTGTGAACTGTGGTTTTCTGTGTATTTGGCTGAGGCCTGGGAAAAATTGATTTTGGTCCAAATTTCCTTTTGACTAAGTCTTATAACTTGAGGTTCTAGAGTTAAGTTTTTATGATCATGTTGAAGATAATTTTGGTGTCTGGGAGGATTTGATTGTGCTAAGATTTGTGTGTGCTTAATTGTTCTATGTGTTTTACATTGGTTTGGACAACCTCATGTTGAACACTACCTCTGAAGTTGATGAAATGTGTTGGGACCTAATTGGGTCCTCATCAAGCATGTGTTTGGGTCACCCTCATTCTAATTCCACCCTAGGATGTTTTGGCATTGACCTAATTTGAATTTAATGATGGATGATCGACTTTGGATATATTTCAAAGTTGAAGATGGTATAAATATAGGATGAGTTATTGGTGAAATATGTACAAAGAGATAAGTGAAAAGGAAAGAGAGTAGATAGATGTAAACAATGTGTTTGTGTGTGATGTGAATGTGTAAAATCAATACGAAGTCTAAATGTTGAGTTTTTGGATGTGCAGTGAGTTGAAGGTGTACTCTATTGTTCATGCATGTCTGCAAGTGGTTGAGAAAATTGTGGTGGAAATATTTGTTGCATTGATATTATCTTCTCTATAACATATCTCTTCTATATTCTTTGGATCTCTATGGCAATAAGCCCTCCGGGTGGTTAACCCTGTTGGGCAGTGAGTCCTGATCTAGACAATGAGTCCTTGTTTTGGTAGTGAGCCTTCTTTCTCTAGTAGTGAGCCTTTGTAATCACTTTTGATATTCTCTATAGTGTGAGTTAATCATCACCATGGTTTTTCCCTCATTGTTTTTTCCACGTAAATCTAGTGTTACTATGTTTGTGTGATGGTTTTCAGTTTTTGCACTTGCACTTAATGTTTAATCATTTTATTAGTGTTAAGGATTTGTGATTGATCTAAGTTTCAATGAAAGATTTAAAAGTTAAAATTTGGTACAACTGATTCACCCCCCCTCTCAATTGTCTTTTTCAATAAGATTATGGGTCCCAAAAAATGAGGCCATGTTAGGTACCCATGTGCATATCAAAATCCCCCCAAAATAAGAAGAATCTATTAGCTCATGGCTTCTAGTGTTGTCATTGATGGTAACCTAAGTCATTCATCAGGTCCACAATTTAGTATTGGTTCATACCAAAAAAACGGAATGAAGAACAAGGTATCTGACTAGAGTTGAGTTTGTCGATCAAAATTCATTATCAGCTTATCATTTCATGTTGCACATCTTAGGGAAGGTCGTTGGGTATCTGGAATACCTTATTCTAAAGTTTTGTGTTGGCGCATCAATCGATGTTCAATCTACGAGATCCGGTGTATTGATTTTCTGGTTATCAGTTCTAGAAGGTTGACTTGCGAATATAGTCATTTCAGATGTTTAAGGAGTAATTCTGTAAATGTCTTCATGTCTGAACATGTTTATTTGGATCCTCTTTATGCTTTGGCCAACTTTGGAGGATACACATTAAGAATTATTTGAGGATTTAGCCGACAGTTGAAAAATATTTTATGATTTATGTAAGCCGACATATAAATAATCAAATCCTTGGTAGTAGATATATATATGAGATCGGTTGTATCATTTTGGAGATCGAATTATATGTGTTGCAAAGTATGCCAATGTGTTATGCAAAATTTAGAAGGATAGTGATGTGAATTCATCTGCACATATAGGATTTATGATGCGAATACCAAAGCAGAGCAAAGCAAAGTACAAAATCCGATAGAAGGTCCAAAATTTGATTAGTGAGCCTAAATAGAACCGTAAATTGGCATAAGTAGATGCTATTACTTTAGTTCAACCTTCAGATGGTCTTAATCTGAACATTTTTTAAGGCAGTGAGCCTTTCTACTTTGAGCAGTGAGCTCTAGGCAGTGTGCCTAAATGCAAGTGCATTCCTTTTGTAAAACTTATATTTGAGTACTCAAATTGTGGATTAACCTCCACCGTGGTTTTTCCCTTATTAGGGTTTCCACATAAAAATCCTTGTGTTATGGATGACTGCCTTGTGTGTATGCATCTTTCTTTTGGTTGAATATTGAAATGGTTTAAATATCAGATTAATAAAGTTCAAATTTATAGAACACTAATTCACCCCTATTCTCAGTGTTCCCTTGAGTCCAACAATTGGTATCAAAGCTAAGTTTCTCAAAATAATTTGAGCAGCTTCAGGTGGATCTTGGAATGTAATGGACTCTAATAGTCTTCAAGAGAAAATTGTGGTGGTACTTGATGACCTTGATCAGTCTCAAGAAGAAGTCTTGGAATTGAAAGCAAGTCTTAGTGATGCTAAGAAATTCATTCATTCATTGAAGAATGAAATTGTTAAATATAGAGAAAAGAGGAAAGATCTATGTGATCAAATTAAGCAAAAAAAGAGTGAAAACATGGATGATGCTCACCTGAATCAAACCTTGAAGGAAATAAGTAAAGAATGTGGAAATCTTGTCAGAGACAACTCTACCCTAAAGCATGAAATGGAATATATGGTGATGAAGCTGACTAAGGAGATTGAAGAAAGGAAGAAGAATGAGGAGAACCTTGCTCAGTCCTTAAAAGAAAAATCTGATGAATATAGAAGAGTAAATGGATAATTCATCTAGTTGGAGGGTGAACTACAACAATCTAGAAACAATGAAGAAGAGCTTTAAAAATAGATTGTTATTCTCAAAGATGAACTTACTACTGCAAATGAATACAAGAAAAAGTTTAAGATGAGTTATGATAAGCTTGATGAGTTGAATCTAAGTCAGAAGAATACTAATGACAAGCGAGGTCTTGGATATGAAAGAGGAGAAGGCTCTGGATCTGGACAAAAGAATTTTAAGCAAGGAAACCAAATGAACAAATGTGGAAGGTATCCGATAAGACAACCTAATGCTTAGAAGTTTAATGGACATTGTTTTTCTCGCAATAAATATGGTCATATGGCTGCTCAGTGCAGAAGTAAAATGAAATCAAGTAATTCATCATTTTCTGGTCAGTGCTTCAATTGCAAAAAGTTTGGTCATAAGTCAATTGAGTGCATAAATGTGTCAAACTATTATGTTTGTAGAAGGAATGTTGAATGTTATACCTGTGGAAGATTTGGGCATATTGCTAATCAATGCAGATCAAGAATAAATCAATGGAATCATTGGTATGGACAAGGAAATACTTTGTGCTACAATTGCAATAGATATGGTCACATTGCAAGATTTTGTAGAAACACAAATATGGATAAAAGAGGTTCGGCATACAAAAGCAAAAATACATAGAAAGATGAAAAATAAAAAGGAAAAATGATTGTAGATGAAATAAGAGATTAGATGAAGAAGACATGGGTAAGGAAGAATGAGTCTGATGCTAGAAATGGTTCTACATCAGATTTTGCTTCCCGTAATTCTTTGGAGAACTGATTTCCGGCCATTGGCCTAGGGGAAGTTATTCAAGAAAATCCTTTTTCCCCTGTCTGTAACTAGTACCGAAAAGTGAAAGATTGTTATAGGTTGTGTTAATGATCTACAGAGGTTTTGGAAAGCACTCACGAATAAATTCAAGCAATTGAAGGTGCAAAAAATATTTTTTCTCTCGCTGTCTGAGAAATAAGGGTATCCGGAACTCCTAGGGCAAAGGAATTTATTACAAATGTGTGAGCTATAAAAGGAAAGTTAAGACTCTCATTTGTCACTTTGCATCAAAGAAGAGAAGAAGGAAAGCACTCGGTAGCAAAATTTTGAAGGAGTGAAGTTTATTTGACTGTGAATCTTGAAATCCATCAGGTATTTCAATTGTTTTCAAAATTTCCATATAATTTGGCATGTAGTTGTACGGAAGATAAAATGGAACAAATCAAAAGGTCAATAAACTTAGATGAATACAACAATGATAAGATTAGGGTCATGAGAAATGTGTTGTCGTTCGATGAATTGAATTGGTTGAGAGAAGCCAAACACAAGAATTTGGACATTTGGAATGAGTTTCCCTATTTAAAAAATGCAGAATTCGTTAAATTCATTTTGAGAAGATTGAATAAAGAAACATTGATTCTAGACAAACCCTACATCATTTCGAAGGAAGTAATTAGAAATTTGATCGGATTATGCAAAGTTGGGGATATACCAAAAAATAAATCCATTCAGAACAAAGAAGTTGAAACCCTAATCGGAGTCATTGGAGATCAAATGACACTGATAATCTCGGCAATCAAAAACCCTGTGATAGGGTACATTGCGCATGGCATATCCTACAAAATTTTCTACAGAAACAAAGAAGGAGCAACTTCGGCTAGTGCATTTTAAATCTCTCACAAAATGATAATGGAAGGTCAGGACTTTGACCTATGCAGACTGCTAAAGGATCAACTAATGGAAAACATGCATTTAATAAAGGAAACAAATTACCCTTTCAGGTTTGGTACTCTGATTGTATGTTTAGTAATGCATTTTCTTAATTGTTTACCGATGAACAATAATGTGGTGTGGAAAGAAAATGAACCAATGTGCAAACAAATCTATACTCTAAGAATCTGGCTAATTGTTATCAAGAATTTGGAAATTTCTGTAAGAGCTTGCTAGGAAAGTTCGGCTTAGTTGGTATTTCTCTTTCAGTGAGAGAACTTGAAGGTGGTTCCTCTTCCGGTGAGATGGAAAGAAAGAAGAAAAGAGGAAAATAGGTTGTTGTTTGTACTCCTCTAGAATGCAAGATTTCAAAAATTGAAGGAAAAGGAAAGGAGCAGAAGATTGTGGATATTCTAGATGAGGAATCCGATGAGGTAATTGAGGACTCTGAGGAAAAATAACTCGAATCAGTCGAACCAGAACAAGAAAAGGAAATGTTAGAAGCTATTGAAGAGGAAGATGACTTGACAAAATATAAGCTACTGCAGATTATTCATAAGGAAGGTGGAATGCATAAAGTTTCCAAATTATGGTCTATTAGACCCTCATATGATCAGGATATGATTTTAAGTGTACTAAATTCTTATATTGTGCACAGTCAGATCAAATTGGAGAGCTTGTAGAATGTTTTACCTAAAGAAAATGATTGAATACATTAAGGATGTTATGGACTTCGAGTCTCAAAGCAAAGAAGAAGGAGAAGTAATCTTACATTTGAAGGAGCAATTCAGGATATCACTTACCAAGCTGAAAAATAAAATGAATGAACTAAGACAATGCATAAGTGCAGCAAATAACATCTATAACTACTACATCCATTGGCCCCATGTAGTTGGGAAATACAAAGAAAAACTAGAGCAGATTGAAATTGAGTTAAATGGGATTAGAAAAAGCTTTGAAATGGTTCAGGATCAGGATGGTTCAATCAAGAAAAGGATTCAAGAGTTGCAGTCTAAGCACACAAAATTCCAATTCACTAAAAACACACTTGTGGACACTTTTTGGAAAGTGAACAACCTAATTGAATGCAAACTGGAACGGATGGTTGAAATACTAAGGAAATGTGAGAAATTAGAAGATGTGAACAATCCTAGAATATCTCATCAAGTTTTTCAAAAATAAATCTAAGAATAAAATTATGATCATAATCATTGGGATTGTAGTAGAAGCTTGGAAGAAATTCCTACTGGAGATGAAGGAAAATCACAAGTTAATTTTCTACTCTTTTTCAAAATTTTGAATCTATTTTGAAGTTTTGGTTACATTTTAAAGGGGGGGAATCAAACACATGTTTTTTCATTGAATTTTTGGCATATATGTTTTTTCGTTGACGTCAAAGGGGGTGAGAGAGCAATGAAAAATGCCTCATCAATCTTAGGGGGAGCTATGTTTTAAAGTTTTGAAATTTTGAATTTTTGGCAGCGTACTCATATTGGTCTTGACACTTAGTCATTTTTCACTAAGTGTTGCCATCAATGCCAAAGGGGGAGATTTTTGGCTTATGGATTCTAGTGTTGTCATTGATGACAAACTAAGTCATCCATCTAGTCTACAGTTTAGTAATGGTTCATATCGGTAGAATAGAATGAAGAACAAGGTATCCAACTGGAGTTGAGTCTGTCGACCAAAATGCATTATCAACTTATCAGTTCATGTTGTGCATCTCAGGGAAGGTCATTGGGTATCTGGAATACCTTATTCTAAATTTTTGTGTTGGTGCATCAATCGGTGTTCGATCTATGAGATCCGGTGTATTGATTTTCTTGTTATCAGTTCTAGAAGGCTAACTTGGCAAAAATAGTCATTGCAGATGTTTGAGTAATTGTTTAAATGTATTCATGTTCGAAAATGTTTATTTGGATCCTCTCTATGCTTTGGATGACTTTGGAGGATACACATTAATAATTAGTTGAGGATTTAGCCAACAATTGAAAAATATTTTATGCTTTATGTAAGCCGACATATGAATAATCAAATCCTTGGTAGCGGATATATATATATATATATATATATATATATATATATATATATATATATATATATATATGAGATCGGTTGTATCATTTTGGAGATAAAATTATGTGTTGAAAAAGTGTGTCAGTGTGTGTTGAAAAATTCAGAAGGATAGTGATGTGAATTCATCTGTGCATATAGGATTTATGATGTGAATAACAGAGCAAAACGAAGTACAAAATTCGATAGAAGGTCCAGAATCTTATCAGTGAGCCTAACTAGAACTGTAACTTGGCATAAGTAGATGCTATTACTTCAGTTCAACCTTTAGATGGTATTAATATAAACATTTTGTAAGGTAGTGAGCCATTCTAATTTTAGTAGTAAGCTCTAGGCAGTGTGCCTAAATGCAAGTGCATTCCTTTTGTAAAACTTATATTTGAGTACTCAAATGGTGGATTAACCTCCACCGTGGTTTTTCCCCTAATAGGGTTTCCATGTAAAAATCCTTGTGTTATGGTGTTGTGGATGATTTCCTTGTGTGTATGTATCTTTCTTTTGGTTGAATGTTGAAATGGTTTAACTATTAGATTGATAAAGTTTAGATTTACAGAACACTGATTCAGCCCCTCCCCTCTCAATGTTCCCTTGAGTCAACAAAATCCTCCCCACAAATAAAGAGAGAATAAGATGAGAAGGACTAAGCAGCTCCCCAATGAGGACACCAACCTCACCCCAAGAAAAGATCATAAATGAAGGAACTTTCTATTAGTAAAGGGTATGGTGAAGATATTTGTAGTCTAATTTGATATCAAATTATACTTAAGATCAATGATCTCTACATAAACAAGTTCCTGAATGTAGTGCATGTGGATCTCAATATGCTTGGTTTGTTGATGATGGACTACATTGCGAGAGATTTGAATAGCACTCTGGTTGTCACAAAAGATGATTTTTGCATTCTGAAAGGGAATTCCAAACTCGGTGAGAATGTTCTAAAGCTAGATTACCTCACTAGTAGCATTAACCTGTCCTCGATACTTAGCCTCTATAGATGAAAGAGCAATAGTAGACTGCTTCTTTTTTGACCAAAAAATTGGACTGGAACCAAGGGAGAATCAATACCCTAAAGTAGACTTGTGATCCTGAGAATCATTTTCCCAATTTGAATCTGTGTTCCCCACCAAGTCAAAATATATGCCTACTACATAATGAATCCCATAATTGTGAGTACCCTTGATGTAGTGAAGAATTCACTTAGTTGCTTTCCAATGAAACTCATGTGGCTCCTACATGAATCAAGAGAACATGCCTATAATATATGAAATATCAAACCTTGTATGAGTTAGACAGATGGGACTACCAACAATTTATCAATAAAAAGTTCCATCCACCAAGGGTGAAGAACAATTAGCCTCAAGTTTGACCCCTGACAGAAATGGAGCTGATATAGGATTACAGCCAACCATGTGAAAATTGTGGAACATATCAAGTTTGTACTTAGGCTGTGTAAGATAGATACCTAGAGAATACTGAGTGATATCGATCCCTAAGAAGTAGTGCAATAAGGCCAAGTTTGACATCAAAAACTGATCATGAAGGGTAGTTTTCACTACCCGAATGGTGGATGAGTGAATTTATATGATCAACAAGTCATCAATGTAGAGAACCAAGAAGGTGTGAGTATCATCCTACTAAAAAATGTAGACATTATGACCATAATGGCATCTATTGAACCCCAGTTTTAGAAGTAAGGAGTCCATATTGGCATACCAAGCCCAAGGGGCCTATTTTTTGGCCATAGAGAGACTTCTGAAGATAGCACACAAGTGAAGGATCTTGAACGAGCCCCTATGGCTACTCAATGTATATTTCCTCTTGAAGATAACCATAAAGGAAATCACTCTTCACATATATCTAATGAAATTACCATCTATGTGTTGTAGTGATAGAAAAGACAAGTTAGATGGAATTCATATTGGTGATTGGTACAAAATTCTCGAAATAGTCAATCCTAAGAACCTAGAAGAATACTTTGGCAACCAAGTGAGCCTTATGATTGTCAACTAACCCATCTACTAAAAATTGTGCTCAACATACCCACTTGTATCAACCAAGTTTTCTTCCCTTAGGAAATGGGACAAGATCTTAAGTGTGGTGCCTCTCCAAGGAACTAAACTCTTCCTACTCATTGTATCCCACTCGGGGACACCAAAAGCTTCATGAAAGGATTGTGTATTAGAAGTTGTGGCAAGGAAGAGATGTGGAGCCTCCTAAAATTTTGATCATGTTCTCCTGTGATCAGAAGGATCCCCTACCCAATCCCTTACCGATTGTAATGTTTGTCGAGCCCAAAGAGGCCCTTTGGCTAGAGAAGGAGGAGAGTCAAGAGGAGAATCATCATCCTTTGAAGGTGGGTTATGTGAACCCTCATCATCATTATCATCTTCTCACAACTATATTTGACTCCAATTTTTGATGAAATTTTGTTGGAATATCGACAATCTATTGTCGAAATATCGATGAATCACTGACATAATTTTTGTTGCTACTTTTTTGTCGCTTTCCTGACTATCTATAAAATGTTGAAATCATGACTCAGTTTCATCGGTTTCCACCATGAAAAAAGGGCCCTGGTGTTCGTTGAAATATCGATGGAAATTTTATCAATCGAGCGACGAACAATCACCAGAACACAAGCGGCATGCCTTTGCGAAAGCGTCAGATCAACAATAGAAGTTTCTCGAAATTACGACAAAATAGGCAAGTCATTATGCTGAAAGTTTCATCAAACTTATTGCAAATTCGTTCAACACTTTTGGAGGTGCGTTGAAAGTTCGACAAAACAATGCAGTTTAAAAAAAAACTATTCATTCAAATGTAGGCATATCAGTGAAAGATTATATATAGATAAAAGCTTCAATAATTCTATGATGAAAATGTATGAAAATGTTTGAAAACTCATGGGAATTCAATATTTTTTGGCAATCAACTAGGGATAGTTTGCATACAAATTTTGTAACTGTAATTATTGACTGGCATAGCCCATAACCTACATTCTCAGATGTATTTTGATCAATATTAATATATGCAGCTTGACTGCGTTTTAACTATAAAAAAAAAATAAAAAAATTATATAGTTCAAGAAAAACTTCAAGATTATTAATTCATGTCATTCTATACATTCTACAAATCTAATTTGAATGTAACTAATTTGCAAATACTACTAGTCATCATCAACACTAACAACTTTAAAGTCATAACTATTGGTCCAATATTGATAAAAATATCGGGCATTATATGAACCACTACTATCACAACTATTGAAACATGCTCAGGTACTGGGTCCTCTCCCATAGATCAAATTAAGGAAAACATTATTTTAAACACAATATGTATAAAACAATATGAATGTTAGCAAAAAAATGAATCTAAATTGGTCTTGAACAAATAAAATCAGACCCAATTAACATTAAGTTATACTAACCTTGTACTCATTTCCATTGTCAATCTTGAAGGTTACTTTGATGCCTTCTATAGAAACTCTCTGGCCAGGAGGCAAGAGAAGGTGGGAAAACCAAGTGTATATTGATGACTTCCTGACAATCAAAAAGAAACAAGCAACCAGTCAACTCTATTAGAACAAAATAATCTTATGAATTAATTTTATTTGTTTTACTGGCTAATGGATAATGGACCTAGTTCTCTTGAATTGAGATAATACTAAGATGTTTTGATTGGTGATTTTAGACTACCGATATTCTGCTTCAATCTCTATAAGTTACTTTTGTCTTAAATATATTCAAGATAACTCTGCAAAAAAATTCCCCGATCTCTTAGAAATTCTGTAGATTATTTTGTTAGTACTTCTCCATTTTTATATTTTTTTTCAAAAATTCATAGAAAGATATGTAATGCCATATTTGAAACTTACATATTTTAATTTTACTAGTTTTGTAATTATAGGATATGATTCCAAGAATTGTGAAACACATTGGCAATATGTTGGATGAATGAAGTAAATTATGCAATATGTGAACCCCTAAACCTGCAAATGCACAAAGAAGTCAAACATTGTTAGTGTTAGATCGAATATGCATGTAAAGATTTGAAGAATTCCCCATGAAATCGACCTATTAAGCTAAAATTAGGAAAATGAAGAACATAAAGCAAGAAACTTGAACTAAATCCTAATTAAGCAAATAAGTTAAAGATCTTATGGGGGATTTGGTGCCAATGATATGTTGCAATCGGCCCTTTCCCAATTCCTAAGTTGCAATGTGGTTGATGAAGAGAATGGTCAAATCTCCAAGGAGATTTGAGCATAACCTTGATACAAAATGTGAAATGTTGTGAATGCTTGGGTGAAATGGGAAAAATTAGTTCTCAATTGGAGAGAGTAACTTTGCATATGAATTGTGGATGAAGATTGAGGAGAAGAGTCTCCAATTTATAGATTCAAATCTTGGAAGAATGAGAAAGATTGAGCAATGTGGTATAAAAGATCATCAAATGGCATTGTGCCACTTGTCCACATGTGATTGGATGAGGAATGTGCAAGTTTTGGCCAATGTGCCAATAAATGCCATTAGGTGGCATTTCAAACTTGAGAAATGACATGTTGAAGAGGGAAAAGGAATGAAGTTAATGTCACTTGGCTCAAGGTCAAGGACATGTAAGAGGCTTTTAATGCCTTGTTGGAAGGACCAAGTCCATTTGGACTTTTTGAATTCAAAAGAGGAATATTCTCTTTTTGATGCTTTGTGAGGGAAAATAGGAGAATTAATAAATCAAAGTAATTGATTTATTGTGCAAGTTGTATTCTCTAGAGGATTTTAGTGAGAAGGATTAAGTTAAACATGGATTTGATTAACTTAATGAGGAATTAGGTGATGTGACAATTTAGACTTAGATTTATGAATTGATTTAAGTCAGAAATTGAGAGGAAATGCTTTATTAAATAAATGATTTGATTTATTCAATAAAGAAGGAAATGTGTTAGATTAAATCAAATAAGGTTTAATTTATTTAATTTAATAGAAGGACTTTAAATATTTTAATTAAATAAAATGATATATTTAATTAAACAACAATGTAAGGTTAATTAAATTAAACTGATTAATTTAATCAAAGGAGGTGATAAACTTAATCCAATAGATAGTGATTTATTGAATTAAAGGATAGAAAGTGATGAAATGCTTAGAATTTGATCTGAGAGGAAACATTGTTAGTAATCGGGATCAGGTGTGCCAAAACGAATTTGTACATTTTCCATGTCTACATTTTGCTCCTCTTTGAAGCAATGTACTTGCTGCTTTGATTCAAAGAATAAACTGTTGTGATCGGCGGTTCGAGATTTTGAATTTTTTAGATGCCCCATTGCTGTCCCAGTAGGAGGATATTGCTGGATATTGCCCCCTTGAGAGATCGGACAAAAATTTTGAATTTTTGGATGGTCTCGCGAAAAAGATGACAAGGTGCCCGACAGGCCAGAAATGCCCCAGAATACCAGAAAACTGCTTTAAAATACCAAGAGGGATGTAAAATGACTCTCGGTTGCTCGAGAATGGACTCAGGGGACCAAAACCCAAGCTGGGAGGTCAAATTAGGTAAAAAAACCCTAATTTTTAGGCTTAAATAGACTGCGAGGGGTCATTTTAAATTCATCTTACAATCCTAGCCTTCAGAAAATTTCAACTTTTAGCTCTGAGTTTGAGTGAAAATGGTGCAACGATAGCTTCCCAGGCACGTGACGAAGAGGGATTAGGAGATAGCCCTGCAGCGGCAGTTAGAGAGTGTAGCATCCTCATGTCGGGCCCGATCGATTGATATTCGGGATTACAGAGAGGCTCTCAGAGAGGCCGAGTACTATTGACATCATTATCGACAGGTAGTGCCATCAGACCGCAGGGTGCCAGACTTCTCACAGTAGATAGGGAGGCGACCAGCAGAGGCACATGGTGAGAGAAAGGATGGGGAGGGCAGCAGCCAGTAGAGCCCGCCCCCTTTTTGATCACAAGATAGTTTTGCTTCATTTTTGATAAATGGGCTGCAGTATTTTGGCCTTATTGTATTATGTATCCGATGGACACCTGATCCAATTTTGTATGATAACAGTGATTTTTGATGATATATATGAGATGATTCGCCCTTTTATGATGTGAATGCAAATATGTGAATGCCAATATGTGATGTTATGAGATGTTTCTATCCTTATGGTTTATATGATGCAGTGTATGTAATGAATGCATTTCTTTTTGTATTTTTCGTGCTTTAAATGATGTAATGTCTATTAATGATGGTAATGGACGCAAATGGTAATGGTAATGGTACAATAATGATGATGTATGATGCAATGATGTCTTAAGATGTTTAGAATAATGAATTTTATTATTCCTCATAACTTAAGATTTTGATATGATATAATGCTCTTTTGATGTTAATTATCTAGTGGATGCAGGATGTATGCATGAGCGATGTTTTGATCACTGTTATGATACCATGTTAGTGTGGAAAGAAAATAGAAGAAACGTAGAATTAATAAGTTAGTGAGGATGATGATGGTGATTTTTCATTGATTATAGGAATTAAGATTTTCAAAGGGTCAATTGCGTTATGTTTGATAACACACCTAGGTACGATGCATCGAGATATTAAGAACCAAGATGGCGTTGCGCCTAGTGTGATGGAATTTGACTCGTCAATCAGATAGGAGTATTCTTGTTCACACTTTAGCATACATACTTTATTCAGGATGTAGTTTAGACATTCTAAATATCTTGGACCAAAACACAGAAAAGCCAACTTTCTTATGTGGTCAACAAGACACTTAAAATATCCTCCCTACAAACCAAACAAAACATGCATAACTACATTATTTTACCAGCGTATCCCACAAGCATAGTAGATAAAAGATAATGATCATTGCCCCATTCCTTTCTCCCTAAACCTGTTTTGTTTAGGCATCATCGAGAGGTCCTTGGAATGAGCACAAAATAAAATAAGTGAAAAGGACCAAAATAAAGTAAACAAACAAGCTAATGTTCTTCATACCGCTAGACAAGACTAACTACTGTGAGGGTTACCTGATGCTTATGTCCATCGCAGGAAAGCTTCATCCTAGGACATGTAGTGGTCAGGGTTTTGATGGGGCTGATTGGGTGATAAGCTATTGATACTCCGACGTGACTAACTTGCTTGCTTACTGCTCTAGACTTGAGACTCTGACGATTAGGTGTTCACTTTGAGACCTGCTAGACTTGCTTCTAACTGACTCACCAAAGGGTGAAGGCGACGATGATTTATTATGAGTGATGACAATCACGGGTGAAAGCAAGATGAAATGGATGTACCATTTTGGATTTTTCAGATATTTTTGAGGCTATTTTTGGTATTTTTGAGATTTTACAAATGTTTTTGGTATTTTCGAGATTTAACTTAAAGACTTATCCTAGGGGTCTTAGGAGCTGATCCATAGATTAGCCTTGCCTACGTTATATACGCAGAGACCACGTAGTTCGACTGGCGATGGATTGACTTGATGATAAGATGGTCAAATAGATTGCCATTTTATTGCCTAAAGGACTGACTCCAGATGCAGACTAGATGGGCAAAGGTATTGCCAATGCGATGGATGCCTAAGGGACTAACCTAACCGTCTCGGGGGATGATCAAAGATCAACCTTGCCTATGTTCAAGCTCAGATATGGCATAGTTCGACAAGGTGAAAGATTGACAAGACTCGATGATGAATTTTTTGAAGATTTTTTGAGATTTTTCGACATGCTTTTGGGATTTTGATGATTTGGATGTTTTTTGGATTTTTTGATGAATTTTTGAATGTTTTTGGTTTTTTCTGATGAAATTTTTGAATGTTTTTGGTTTTTTCTGATGAATTTTTGAAAAAGATCATGAGAATATACACGAATCCGATCCGATGTTGCGAGAATGTGCCCCCAGTGTGGTGTGATAGACTACTTCAATAAAGGCAAGACAGACTGACCTTAGAAATGCCAAGTAGTTCCATGGTGGAATATGGTGTAGACATCAACGCAGGCCATGGTATGGATGCGAGCGAATGAGTGGATGAATGAGTGATGGAATGAGTCATGGAGATCCTGGTAGATGGGGAAGGTGCTTTATTTACACTTGGTGCCTGTTTGCCAGGTTTTCACCAAGGTACTTGCCCAAAGTGCCACCGAAGTGGTTTTCACTAGAGGACAATTTTTTTCATTTTACTATTTTTAATCCTTTTTCTGATTTTTGTATTTTTTGATTTTTTTTGTTGTCACCAAGATGCCTGTTTGCCAGGTTTTCATCAAGGTGACCATTTTTTCAGGACATTTTTTTGATTGTTTTTTGCATTTTTTCGGTTATATACCTTGCAAGATTTAGGCATAAAACTTTTTGAGGTGTGAACTGTTCATGGGCTCTTGCAGGGGCTCGCCTTCTGGTGTCGACAACTGATATGCCCCCGATTTGTAGCTTGGAATGATGATAAAGGGTCCCAGCCAGTTGGGCTCAAACTTTCCCTTTGTATCCAGATTTGGCACATTCTTTTGGTTTTCTTTCAGCACGAGGTCACCAACTTGGAAAGTGCGTTGTATGATCTTCTTGTTGTAGCTCCTTTTTAGGCGATTTTGGTACACTTGTAGATGATTAAGGGCATCCATGCACCTTTCATCTAGTAATTCCAGCTCATTGAGTCTTGTGACCCTATATTCCTCATCTATTATGAGGTTTTGTAGTGATATCCTCCGTGACGGGAGCTCAATCTCAATAAGGAGGATGGCTTTTGATCCGTAGACCAAAGAGAATGGGGTGGTGCCTATTGGCGTACGGATGCTAGTGCGGTAGGCCCATAAGGTGGGATTTAGCTGCAGATGCCAGTCACGACCAGAGTCATTGACTGTTTTCTTGAGGATTTTTAAAATGGTTTTATTTGTAGCTTCTGCTTGGCCATTGCCTTGTAGATAGTCTGGAGTGGAAAAACGGTGTTGGATTTTGAATTTTTCACACAAATCACAGACATCTTGATTTTTGAAGGGTGTCCCATTATCAGAGATAATGGATTGGGGAATACCGTATCGACAAATGAGGTAATTCAAGATGAACTTGGATATTTGTTTTCCCGTGATGTAGGTCATGGGAATTGCTTCGACCCACTTTGTGAAATATTCAGTGGTGGTGATGATGAACTTATGGCCATTGGATGAGGTGGGCGATATTTTACCAATGAGATCGAGCCCCCATTGTGAAAAGGGCCAAGGTGTAACAATGGGATGCAGTTCTTGAGCTGGTGCATGAATAAGGTCTCCATGTTGTTGACATTGTAGGAATTTTTTGACAAAGTTGTGTGCCTCTTTTTCCATCGTCGGTCAGTAGTACCCTGTTCTTAGCAACTTTTTAGCCAAGGTCATACCACTTGAGTGTGACCCGCACGTGCCATTGTGTACCTTAGTTAGAGAAGTCAAGGCTTCCTCAGGTTTTAAACAATGTAGCAAGGTTTCGTTGGTACTCCTACGGAAGAGGGTCTCTCCTAGGATGACAAATCGTGAAGTCCTTTTGACAAAAGTGCGTTTTAGGTTCAGAGTGATGTCAGTGGGGAGGATTCCTAACTTTAGGTAGGTGTATATATCATGATACCAAAGATCACCAGGACCAACGAGTTCACACGCGTATTCTAACTCTGGTACCTCGAATGTGGGTACGAGAAGCTGTTCTATGAGGAATTCATGTTTTGAGACGTTACGAGGGATGTCCAGTAAGGATCTAATTGTCGCCATTGCATCGATCGCTCTGTTGTTTGTCCTTGGTATCTGCTCAAAGGTAATGTCAATGAAAGATTCCTTGAGGCTTTCTACCACCTTCTTGTATGGTTTGAGCTTATCATCCTTCATTTGGTATTCACCGTTGACTTGGTTGATGATAAGTTGCTAGTCCCCATAGACTTTTAGTGCCATGATTCACCACTGTGCTGCAATCTTGAGACCTATGGTCAAAGCCTCATATTCTGCAATATTGTTAGTACTAGGGAATGCTAGCTTGTATGATCTAGGTATGCAGTCTCCTTGCGGCATGATGAAGAACACACCAACTCCTAATCCATGTTGTGTGTGAGAACCATCAAAGTATAACTTCTAGTGGTTTGCTGCACCAAGGTTAAAAAGGGACTCATCTGGGAATTCTGATATGAGTGGGTTATCTGTGTAGAGGGGAGCTTCTGCTAGCTAATCTACAATGACTTATCCTTTTATGGATTTTTGTTCTACATACTCGATATCATATTCAGATAATATCATTACCCACTTAGCCATTCTACCTGTAAGCGCTGCTTTTGACAATAGGTATTTTAGAGGGTCTATTTTGGCAATCAACTTGATTTGTTGCGCTAGCATGTAGTGTCTGAATTTCTGAGCCACAAATACCAGTGCTAGGCAAGCTTTTTCTATTGATGTGTAATTGAGCTCATGTCCCACCATTGTTTTGTTGATGTAGTAGATAGCCCGCTCGGTTCCCTTTTCATCATGTTGGGCTAAAAGGGCCCCTAGGGCGGCTGTTGTTGCAGAGATATATAGGATTAATGATTTCCCCACAATTGGTGGCATCAATATAGGTGGTGTAAGTAGATATTCCTTTATTTTGGTGAATTCTTGCTCGCATTTGTCATCCCATCTGAAAGCTACTCCCTTGTGAAGTAGGTGTGAATAGGCAATCTGTTTATCTTCCAATTGTGCTATGAATCTCCGGATGGACTGGAGTCTTCCTTGCAATCCTCTTAGTTGTTTTAACATTCTTGGTGCTTCCATTTCGAGGATTGCTTTTACCTTTGCAAGGTCCACCTCTATTCCTCTCATTGAAACTATGTATCCTAGTAGCTTTCCTGATTGTACCCCAAAGACACACTTCTTCGGGTTGAGTCTAACCTTATATTGTTCGAGCCTGTCAAAGATAGCACTTAGATTTGCTATATGGTCTTGTCTCTTCTTTGATTTAGCCAGTATGTCATCTACATAATCTTCGACTATTTTATGGATCATGTCGTGGAAGATTAATGTCATGGCTCTTTGGTATGTAGCTCTTGCATTTTTCAACCCAAATGGCATTACGTTCCAGCAGTAGGTGCCCCAAGGACATGTGAATGCTATCTTGTGTTGGTCTTCTTTTGTGATCATTATCTAATTGTACCTTGAGAAGCCATCCATTAGGGAGAGCATCTCATGTCCGACCGTCATATCCACTATCATGTCAATGTTGGGTAGTGGAAAGTCATCCTTGGGACATGCTTTGTTTAGGTCTCTGAAATCAGTGCAGATGCAGATGCCCCCTTTTGGTTTTGAGACTTGTACGAGATTTGATACCCATTTTGGATAGTCGATCGGGCATATGAAGCCAACATCCAGAACTTTCTATAGCTCAATCTTTACAAGCAAGGCTATTTGTGGGTGCATCTTCCTTAGCTTTTGTCTGACTAGTTTTGCTCCGGGGTAAATGGCCAAATGATGCACTACCACTTCAGGGTCCAAGCCTGGCATGTCTACATAGGTCCATGCAAAATTTACCTTTCTCTCCTTTAGGAATGCTGCCAATAGTTCTTGTTCCTCTGTTTGAAGTGTTTGGGCATAGAATGTGATTTGTTGCTCTGTTTCTGTTCCCAGGTTGATAGGGTTGCACTGTTCTGCCAATACTGCTGACTTCTCCTAGTGTAGAGCAGTAGGGGGAGATTGAATCCTTCATCCTCTGGCACCTCAAGGAGGTTTTCACCATCGAATGCATCCTTTATTGTTATTGTTTTATGGTTAGAGAGTGCCACAGTGTGGTTTTCACTCAATAACTCCGAGCTTATTCTCGATCTTTTTCTTTTGCGACTGAAGGACTCAATCGTCTCCCCATAGTATGCTTGTGTGTCCAATGTGATGTTGAATCCCACCTTATGATCTCTGTATAGGATTGTATCCCTTAGTCCCATGAATTCTGAGAGAGCCTCGTCATTTTTGAACAAGTCTAGAATTGGCAGTCCCCATTGGTCGTGATCGATGAGTTGGGGGTACACTAAGTGGATTTGGTGGGTTTATTGGATTGGCTCAGTGGGTGAGGCACTAATCATCAGTAGGGTGGAATCTTCAAAGAGCCTAGGTAATCCACCTATGGTTTCATCGTCGTCACTGCTACTACAAACCTCAGTTATGTCAAATGTGAAGTTATCGAGAGGTAGGCCTGTGGACACAGGTAATCTAAGGTTAGTTGTCGAGACCTGAGGAGAGGACTTGACTGCCCTATTAGGAACACTTCTGCCACACATAGTTATACTCAGAGGGGTACAACCGAGGCCAAGGTTCTGCATTCTTCTTTCTACAATGATGGGCTCCAATCGTCCATCACTGTTTCTTCCTAGGCTTTCATTCCTGTTATAGCCCATGCCGAACATCATTTGTAACCCTCTGTTTGTTTCCTCCATGGGCAGGGTGGGAGTGGGTCTTTCATCTTGGTATAGGGTGTTTGTGATGTCCTCCTCATCCACATTCTCCTGACTGAGATCCCCCCAACTGTGAAATCCAAAGGGTTCCGTTCTAGTGCGGTCAAGTGTTTGAATCAATTGTGGTTGCCCATGTGACCTAGGAGATTGTGGTAACTCTCCTACAACAAAATCATTTCTCTTCATTCTATAATCACTGCATCCATTGTCCTGTATCATGTTTTTGATCTCAGATATGTTAGGGATGGCAGGTGTCTCTATCACAGAAGTGGAGGCGAGATTAGCTGGGTCTATGTATGAAGTGGATGGTCCTTCATCATTTTTAGGTACTTGAGGGATCTTGTAAAACTTGGCTTCCAAGTTTTTGCAATAGGCAAAAGGTTTGGGATCCCCATGTATAGTAACCTCCTCATTTTGATATGAGAACTTAATGCACTGGTGATAGGTTAAGGCCATTGCCTTCATTCCGTGTATCCATGGGCGTCCCAGGAGGATGTTGTATGGTAGATCAAGGTCAAGAACTTGACAGGTTGTTTCCATAGTTGCTGGCCCCACTTGGATGGGGATCTTGATGGAATCCTCGGTGAATCCCAATTTTTTTATGAGTTTCAGTGAACAAATATTAAGACCTGCACCACCATCTACTAGGACTCTCTTGACTTTCTTTTTATGGATTAGGACTTGGAGGTGGAGTGCACGGTTATGAGATGGCTATGGGGGGAAATCTTGGTCAGAAAATGTGATGAGATTTGGGGTAACAATGTTACCCACCATAGCCTGAAATTGCTCTGTGTCAAGGGTGGTAGCAATGGTAGACACGGCTAATTTTTCATCCAGGATCTGTCTATGGGCGGCGGAGATTTTTAGTAATTCCATGATGGAAATTTGCGCGGGTGTTCTTTTCAGCTGGTCAATTACATTGTAATCATAGGGGATGGCCTTTGTGTTGGTAATGGGGGTCTTAGTAGGTGCCCCATCAATGGTAACCTTTCCGCCTCGTGTGGTGACTCCACAGTCATTGTTGGCTCCCTTGATATTTATGACAGTAACCATCTCATCGACACATCCGACTATCTCCTCGTATACTAGATTAGTGCTAGCATACTTTTGCTTACCCTTATTATTCCGTTGGTTATTTCCCTGATTTTGCCCTTGGTTATGATTTGGCATCGGATTCGTGTAAATTTTCAAGTCTTGGTTTCCGTTCGGTTGCTCGATGTTAATGACCTTATCCTCGATGAGGTCTTGGATGATATTCTTGAGTCTCATGTAGTTGGCGGTGGTGTGTCCTTCGACTTTTTGGAAGTCACATAGGAGATTCTCGTTGTACCATGGCGGTTTTCTCATGGGCTCCATGTATTGTTCGGAGTTAGAGATCTTGATTAGGTTCTCTTTGACCAGTTTCTTCATCACAGACTCAATCAATTCGCCAAGGGCTGTGAACTTCCTCTTGGGGGGAAACTTGTTGCGGGGAGGTGGTCCTCCTTGATTACCCACATTGTTGACTTGACTGGTGGAAGGTGGTTGTGCCACTACCGCATTAGTTTGCACATTATTATGATTTTGCTGTTGATGATGGTTTTGGGTATTTTGCTTAGGAGCACTAATGACTACCTTAGCGTCGACCACGCTGTCATTCGCGATATTTTTGTTCCTTGACCATGTTCGAGGTTAATCATTGTAGTTGTTAGACGGGCAGTTATCTTATGGTGGATTGAATGTTGGTGCGCCTTCTCGCACCGTAAGGGCTCTTTCAATGTTGAACGCCTTTGGAATTAGTTGGTCGTATGATGTGATGCACTGCATTTTCAAATAGAAGGCCAAGTTTTTATCAAGGTTGGCTATGATGGTGCAGACTTGTTGTTCTTCTGGCATAGTCCACTTGCTCTGATTGGCCTTGGATCACCATCTTTGCAAGAAGGATGTGAATAACTCTCCTTTTTCTTGTTTGAGCACAGATAGTTCTTCTAAACTAAAATCCACACCCATATTAAAAGCGTAATTTTTAAGGAAAGCCTCCACTATTTCCTCGAATGTTTTAATGCCCGTGGGTAGGCGAGAAAACCATTCCATAGCTAGACCAGTCAGGCTTTGGGGGAAGAGCCACATTAGATACGTGTCATCATATGTGACTTCCATGCAGTGCACCTGAAATTCCTTGACGTGGTTTTCAGGGTTGCCCATTCCATTGTATTTATCAAATTTGGGGATCTCGAATCCCTTTGGGAACAGTACCATGGTGAGACTTCTATTGAATGGATAAGGGCACAATTTGCTTGGTGTCCTTGTGGTTTTTCCTGCTTGCAAGTCCAACACCTGCTGCGAAAGCAGTTTGATTTGTGTTGCGACATCTTTGCTTGGGTCGGGGGGTGGGATGAATGAGTGGTGAGGTGTTGGAGGTGTTTGATGGGTGGGGAGAGTACTGGTTGGTGTTTACTGTGAGCTTGGTTGTGTGTTTAAGGCTTTTTGGTAAGCCTGTATTTGTGCCAACAATGCCCGTTGTTGATTTTGCTATTGTTGTTCCAATAGCGCTTGTTGTTGGTCCATCTGCTGTTGTTCCCATGAAGCCTGTTGTTGGTCAATCTGTTGTTGAGCTAGTAATGCTTGTTGTTGGTCTAGCTGTTGTTGTGCCAACAATGCTTGTTGTTGGTCGAGCTGCTATTGTGCCAATAAAGCTTGTTGTTTAGCTTGGTGTTGTGCCTGAAAGTCTTGCAGGGCTTGTTGGTAGGCTTGTAGATGGATCGCTTGCAATTGCGCTTGGTATTGAGCTTGTGCCTGTTGTTGGGCTTGAGATTGAGCATGTGCTTATGCTTGGGCTTGAGCTTGGGCTTGAGCTTGCACTTGGGCTTGGGCTTGAGCTTGGGCTTGCACTTGGGCTTGAGCTTGGGCTTGCGCTTGGGCTTGGGCTTGGGCTTGCGCTTGGGCTTGGGCTTGAGCTTGTGCTTGGGCTTGGGCTTGCGCTTGCTACTTTTGCTGGAGTACTCTTTGTTGGTTGGCCTTTTGGAGGGCTTGGATTAGAGTTGTGAATGAATTTGTTGTGTTGGCTTTTGATGGGATTGGTGGTGGAACAGGAATCATGCCAACTGTCATGGCGGGTGGAGGGATTGTGGTGGTGATTGTGATTTGGGTTGTCGAGGGGATGTTTGAGACGATTGGTCCTTGAGGAGGCATGCTTTGGGAGACTTGAGGACCAATGGATGCATTAACCGTGGTGATAGGAATAGTTGCAATTTGTTGTGAGGATATGGGCAAAAGAAGCGGGTTCAAAGTGGTGGTCAGATTGCTTGAATTGGCAAAAATTTTGATGGGTAAAGGTGGAAAACCTATTCCAAGAGGTGATGCAGATGCGAAAGGAAGCAGGGGAAGGGATGATGCACCACTTTGGAATGAGAAAGGATTCATAGCTTTCGTCATTCCAAACAAGCCAACTTCCTCATGCGGTGGGGCAGTTGGTATGTTCAATTGATAAGCTGGTGTGGCGTGAAATGAGGATGAACTGACGGGGTTATGAAATGTGAGTGGGACGTATGGGTGAGATGGGTTTTCCGAAATAAATGTAGCTAGTGTGGGGGTGATGATTGCTTCTTTATTAGCCACAAGGCGGTGTTTTTGCAATTCCTGGAACATGGCACTCCTTTTGTTCACATTCGAGGAGGTTGGTGTGATGATCGACGTGGTGCAAGGTACTTCTTGGTTGATGTTGGACAATGGGAATGTATCTATACTAGTGCTTGTGTTAAGGTTGGGAGGGGGAATGACCCCTCCTCTTGCTATTGAATTTATGTATTTGAACATAGCACTAACAATTTTGTGGTTCTCTAGATTTTGAACCATTTCCATGATTTCATTTGGTGTCATCCCCATGTCTTCATTTGTGCTGTCCTCTTGATGACTCTCCTCTTGAGGATTTTGTGATGATAAGGGAGAGTTGCTTGGGGGATTGCTTGATTTTGCTAGGTTCACTTCGGTGTTTGGGTGACTCATGTCCATAGAAGCTGATATTTCTTTGATATTCTCCATGTCCTGCTTGTATTGAGATCTTGTTTGGACCATAAAAATAGGGATTTGTTCGATCCTAATCCTTTAGGTCCAAAAGAGAAGAAATAGGGAAGCTAAAAGATCAAAGATGATGATAATGGTGATGGGTTAAATGGATGGGATGAGTGAGTGAAACCTTTTTGAAGAACTTTTTGAAGGTATGTGCTAAAATTGTAAGGGCTTTTGATTTGATTGATTGTGATAATTTGACTAGAGGCGTTAAGTCAAATAAGATTGTTTGTGAAGTTGTTTTCCCTAGGAAGTTGTGTTATCCTAAGGGAACTTGCACAAATGGATGAATTGACAAGGTGTGTTATGCCAATGTGTTTGAGAACTAATAGACTTTAAGAAGTTGTGTTATCTCAAAGAAAATTTTTCCAATGGTTTAAGATTATGTTGGCTAAGTGTGTTTAAGCCAAGATATGATGATGTTGATTTAGCCCCCTAAGTTTAGCGCGATGATTGATTCTAGAGTTCCCAAAAGGTTTGATGATGAAATGAGAGTTGATTTGATGGAGGAATGAATGGAAATGACAATTTTGATCTTGAACCTTAACCTAGATGTGACTCTTTCTACAAAACCACAGTATTGAAGAACATGCTAGACTTCCTATGGGAGAAATGCAAACCTTTGAAAAAGTTCAGGATTTTGTTGACAATAAAATGCATATAATGCAGGATTGTTCCTTGAGGCCTTTTTGTAGAAATTGTACACAAGTCTCTCCCTTACTTCAAGGAGCATCTCAAGGCGTTGCTCACGGATTTTTTGACTCACTTTCTTGAACTTTGGCTTTGGGATTTTAATCTTACGGGAAATCATTGGAACAACACATGTGAAATTCAATTTGTCTCTTTATCTTGGTTAAATGAGGTTCTTTTTATCCAAGACACTTTCTTGCTTAGGTTTTCAAACTATATGTCTAGTGTCCCATTCTCTTTCTCATCCCACAAGGTTCTTTGTGTGGAAATCGAGGAAAATAGGGCAAAATTTCACTATGTTTATCCTTATTGGAAACAAATGATGATAGAACTTGTACACTTAGAGACCTCTAGGAATGTGTTTCCTAGGGAAAGCAAGAGTGGGCAAATTCGTCAATAGGTATTTGTTTCCCACAAGGTGTTTGAAATTTCAAGGTTTTCATGTATATTCATTTTTCAAATGTTTTCAAGGTCAAGAAATGTGTCCTCTCCTAGGTTGATGAGGCAATACCTTGTTGCGTTCTCACTTAGATAAATCCAGTTGTGCATATCTTGTGCGAATGGCTAAATGCTTGACCACACTGGCTCCCCTCCACGACACTCACTTATTCGGGTCAGCCAAGCATTAGTACCCATGAATCTCCCATGGCATACCTTCCATTTCCACAACAAGACTGCATGTTATGTGGGGTGGCTTCAAAGGACATAACCTTTTGCACCAATAAGATAGACAAGGTTTTGGCCTTTTTCTAAACAAGGGGTTCTAATTCGGGCATTCCGTTCGTGGGGGATTATCCAACATCGGCGAGAGTCCATTTATGTCCATCTCGTCAGAATAATCCTCGTGATATTGGCCTTTGTACCAATATCCACACTTATATACTAGTTGGAAGTCGCTTGGCTTTACCGTGTTCCCGGTTGGGTCATTCCCTTGGGTGAGTACTTTTTCCCACAAGGCAGGCCCTCTAAGATAAACAATAGCGAACAAACATATCTCGTCGTTTACACAACCTTCATTGAAAAACAAAGGGGAAAACCTCCGCAATATGTCATGCCCACACTCGCATGTTTTGTTCTATTTTTAAGTGCCCAAATCAAAATGTGGAGGCAATCTTTTGACAAGTTAATATCACTAAAATGCTTTTGATTCTCAAGATCGCTGTAAAGCGCGAGAGAAGTGCATATGTATTTTAGTGATATTAATTTGTGAAAAAATTTGCAAAACATAAAAGACACTTGTTCATTTTATCCTTCAAAGCAATGATGAATTCTTTTTAAAAGCACCAAAGGAAGTGTGAAATTGTCTTGTTCAATTATTACCTTTCAAACCAACTCTAGTGTATTTGCCTAAAATTCTTTTTAGCCCTTGGCAACCTTAGAAAACAAAGTTTGCTTTGTTCTTTTTAAATCCCAATGAAAATTTAGTATTCTAAGGTCAAAGATTTTAGCAAATTTTCTTAAGAAGTGTTGAAGAACACTTAAGTGTTTAGAAACACTTTGCATAAAATGAACATGATATAAAAGAAAATTTGAACGTTTTTTTTTTTTAAAGCCCAAACTAAAATTAGTTTTTCCTAAGGCCAAAGATTTTAACAAATTTTCTCAAGAAGTGTTAAAGAACACTTAAGTGTTTAGAAACACTTTGGGTTTGTGAAGATAACATCATGGTGAACTTATCCTTTTGCCTCCATCCTACAAAATAACAGAAAAGCAGAGAGTAAAAAGAAAGAAATACAACAAACTAGGTTAATACTAAAAAAAAAATTAATTTTTTTAAAAACTAGACTGATCCCGTGGCAGAGTTTGGCAAGTGCGGTGCTCCTTAATGGGTGTGGTGCTGCTTAAAAACATAGGCGGTTCTATACAGCATCACGCGGTCGACTGTCTGCGACGCTCTGCAGAAACAGAGACCGTGGGTGCGGCGGAGTTTGGTACGCTGCGAAAGTCGACAAAATTTGAAATTTCAATGGCGGGAAGGGATTGCAGTGCTATATGGTGCCGTAGGCCTCTGGGGATGCAGTGCAATACAGCGCAGCATATGCGGCCGTGGTGCAATACAGCACTGCGTGTCTATTCCGCGGTGCAGTTTCCTGTATATGACCAAAAAACGTGAAAAAACTACGGAATTTTGAAATAAAAACGTGTCAAATGTGAACATGCCTTCCTTCTAGCGCCAAAATGTGAACCCCTAAACCTACAAATGCACAAAGAAGTCAAACATTGTTAGTGTTAGATCGAATATCCATGTAAAGTTTTGAAGAATTCCCCATGAAATCCACCTATTAAACTAAAATTAGGAAAATGAAGAACATAAAGCAAGAAAATTGAATTAAATCCTAATTAAGCAAATAAGTTAAAGATCTTATGGGGGAATTGGTGCCAATGATATGTTGCAATGGGCCCTTTCCCAATTCCTAAGTTGCAATGTGGTTGATGAAGAGAATGGTCAAATCTCCAAGGAGATTTGAGCATAACCTTGATACAAAATGTGAAATGTTGTGAATGCTTGGGTGAAATGGGAAAAATTAGTTCTCAATTGGAGAGAGTAACTTTGCATATGAATTGTGGATGAAGATTGAGGAGAAGAGTCTCCAATTTATAGATTCAAATCTTGGAAGAATGAGCAAGATTGAGCAATGTGGGATAAAAGATCATCAAATGGCATTGTGCCACTTGTCCACATGTGATTGGATGAGGAATGTGCAAGTTTTGGCCAATGTGCCAATAAATGCCATTAGGTGGCATTTCAAACTTGAAAAATGACATGTTGAAGAGGGAAAAGGAATGAAGTTAATGTCACTTGGCTCAAGGTCAAGGACATGTAAGAGGCTTTTAATGCCTTGTTGGAAGGACCAAGTCCATTTGGAATTTTTGAATTCAAAAGAGGAATATTCTCTTTTTGATGCTTTGTGAGGGAAAATAGGAGAATTAATAAATCAAAGTAATTGATTTATTGTGCAAGTTGCATTCTCTAGAGGATTTTAGTGAGAAGGATTAAGTTAAACATGGATTTGATTAACTTAATGAAGAATTAGGTGATGTGACAATTTAGACTTAGATTTATGAATTGATTTAAGTCAGAAATTGAGAGGAAATGCTTTATTAAATAAATGATTTGATTTATTCAATAAAGAAGGAAATGTGTTAGATTAAATCAAATAAGGTTTAATTTATTTAATTTAATAGGACTTTAGAGATTTTAATTAAATAAAATGATTTATTTAATTAAACAACAATGTAAGGTTAATTAAATTAAACTGATTAAATTAATCAAAGGAGGTGATAAACTTAATCCAATAAATAGTGATTTATTGAATTAAAGGATAGAAAGTGATGAAATGCTTAGAATTTGATCTGAGAGGAAACATTGTTAGTAATCGGGATCAGGTGTGCCAAAATGAATTTGTACATTTTCCATGTCTACAGATATGATTCCAAGAATTGTGAAACACATTGGCAATATGTTGAATGAATGAAGTAAATTATGCAATTAGCAGGTGTAAAGCCAAATTCCTTAACCCTTGTCACCATCCTTCTTGCTTGTTCTAAAACATGTGCTTTGGAACAGGGCATGAAAATTCATCTAAGTATAATGAAAAGGAGATTTTTGTGAGATATTATATTATAGTAAGTTGAATGAATGTAAGTAAAGAAATTTTTGCATACCTGCAGATGGTACAAAATTTCATGGTTAAGTGGAAGCCTCCCATCAACAACAAGATCCAAATATCCATGTATCTATCTCAATTGAGCCTTAAAACCCTTAAGAGCTATCAAATTTTCCACTAACTTGTTATGCACAAAATTCAAATTTTAGAGTTATGTCACTACTAAAAACAAAAGAAACAGAGCTTTGAAACCAAATCCATACAAATAAACTAAACTCAGAACATTGGAATGGAAACAACTTCAAATTATGATGCAGAGCATGGATTCACTTTACTCAACTAGAGGCACATTTCACAATAATGGGTTCTTCATCTAAAACATCTGTACAAGGTTCAAATAATAAAGAGATTGATGAAAGATAGAGGAATTAAAAAGATACTTGGATGTAGTTGGATTGAAGGCCATAAATTGGTACATTTTTTTGTGTAGGAGACATATCACATCCACAAACATGGCAAAGCTATGCAAAGTAGGATAAATTGGCTTGGAAAATGAAGGCATCAAGGTATAAAGAAACATTTTTCTACCACCATAGTGAAAAGTTGGCAATTTATTTCATTTTTGCATATTGGTTTGATGCTTCAAATGATGCATTTCTTATATTGAAAAGTGCATTACCTTATTGAGCTTCTCTTTGTTTTGAAAATAGCTTAATATTCTCTACTTAACAAGGCCAACCACGTGATGGTGGAAGCTCATTTGGCCCCTCCCCCCTCTCACATCACTCTCAATTCCCCATACCTGATCATATAACATTAATCATTCATTCATCTATTAATAACATATAACATTCATTCATTCATCTTGCATTAATAACATATAACATTCATTCATCCTGCATTAATAGCATAAACATTCATTCATTCATCCATTATTAACATATAGCATTCATTCATTAAAATATTCACATTCATTCATTCATCCATTAATAACATATAACATTCATTCATTAACATATAGCATTCATTCATTAACATATTCACATTCATTCATTCTTTCAGTTTTTACATATTATCAAAAATATGGTTGTCATAATATGATTACAATCACTTCTTTTTTTTCTTTTTTGCAGCTAAAAAAAGTTGAAGTGGAATATCATTTTCAAAATTATTTGTCCCCCTTTTAGTTGTTCTAAGCTCTACTCATGATTTTAATGTATGCCTAGTCGTGTACTCACGACGTGGACACCACTGCAAGGGGGGTTTTCTGCAATAGCAAAAAAATGTTAAATTGATATGTTTTATTATTGTTGTTACAAGTATTTCATTAATTAAAAGAACATTAGAGTGGTGCTCTTTACCTGATGGGGCCACATCATGTTTCTGATCTGGTCTTATAGCCTCATGCTCAACATGTTGAACACCCTCTAAATCCTGATACACCAAAAGGTTACATTAATTAATACACCAATTGCAATTAAATATGTTTAAAAGAACATTAGAGTGGTCCTCTTTACCTAATGGGGCCACATCATGTTCTTGATTTTGTCTAGCCTAATCATGATCAACATGTTGATCACACTCTACATGCTCTAAAGTTTAAAAATAAAAGGTTACATTAATTAATACACCAAATGCAATTAAAGATGTTTAATTGTATTAATCCATATTGTGTTTTGTATAGCACGTGAATACATCTAGTACCGGGATGCACACCATGACTTGCATCTGTAGGTTGTGCTCCACCCTCACCATGTTGCATTCCAATGTCATGTGTAGTATTATCATTTCTTGCTTTTTTAAAACAAATAGGCACATAATTACTTTATGGTGGAAATTAATATCGAATAGATTACACAAGTATTCAATTTTAAATAAAATTTATTGAGTTTATTTACCTCCTATCGGATGCAGTGGAAGATTGTGTTTTCCCAGTCAAGACTCTTAGGCATTCAGCCAAGGCTCCATAGCCTTGTTGGAAGGCAATCTTCAGGTGCTCTTTTGTGGGCACTCTATTGAATTCAGAGCCCTGCATTTTTGCATAAGATCATGAATTTTTATTCTATGGTGTGATAAAACCTAAATTGTTTGCAATTTATTATTTGGATGCAATATTTCATTTATTGATACTTACAATTCATGCGGCTAATTTCATATAACCACTAGAGTCAAGTTTGTGTTGCCCATGTTTTTCTAGTCTTGCCTTTGTTGCCTTTGATGTGTTGGGAAACCTATGAAAATTTTGAAATATGTTAGATTATGTAAAAATAAAGAGTAATCAATATATAATTACATTGTTGATAGTATGACATACCTTCCTTGGCCTGGTGGTGTCTTTCCTTTTTTCTTTTCAACCTTCTCCTTTCCATCCGACACCAGGTCCTTCCACTCCCTCTTCAGAATCATGGGGGGATGCTCGTACTTTTTTTTCTTCTCTAAATGTGACCTATATTGGTTCATCACATACTTTAGATAGGTACCAACTTTCTTAAGGACCTTGGTTTGGTTGAATGTTTTATCACCGAACAACAGAACTAAATGGTTAATGAGCTCATCTTTTAATTCTTGATTTTGGGTATTACACTATGTATGTATGGTGGGCCCAAAGAGCTCCAAAGTAATATCACTTAGATGTTTATAAAAAACATCATTTCCTACAAAATAATCATGGGATCATTAGTCTAAAAAGAGTGATCAATAAGTAAATTTTAATTGGATTATATATAATAATAATAATTAAAACATTTTAAAGTACCTGGGACCTTCTCTATCTACATGGGAACGAAATCCTTGGTCACCACAAATGTGACCGAAAATGTTCTCGTACTAGTAATATGGGAAGATCTAAGAAATGTTGCTAAAACATCACTAGTACTAGTGGCCTCTCATCCCCAGGTAGATGTCCTGATGCATGTTCTGGCATGCGTTCGCTCCCAGAGGGTGCACTACCGGATGCCTGCATGGTATGTGTTGCTGAAATTTTAGTCGATAATATAGGCACAGATGATGGGGTCGAATGATGTGATGTATGCATAGGAAGATCAATATGGAAACTTGTACCAACCCCTACTCCTCAGGCAACACCTACAGTACCCTGATCATGGCTAGCAGTATCATGAGGACATAATAAATCCTGTAAAAACAACACATATTTTAGTTCATGACATAAAAGAGTATAAAATATAAAACCATGAATGAAGTTATGTTATAATTAAAGATCTCATGATATCTTACTTGCAAGTTTTGTGCTCTCTCAGTCAATATGTTAGCCCTCTCTCTTATCTCATCTGTTTGAGGCACTATGAATAACAATTGAAGGATTTCTTCATTGTATTTTTTTTTAGTCTTCCTTATCATATCGAGAGGGTTTGTTGAATATGCGATGTCATCATCACATAATATTGATTGCACCTCCCTATGGATGCTCTCCTCTACTACTGGTGCCTTTCCCTGATCAACCGACTGCAACAAGAATATTAAAAACATTATCAAAATTAACCCAATAAACTCATGAAAAAAACATAATAATAAAAAAATTTGCTCGTATCTAATTTGAACAATTACAATGAGGTAAACCTATTAGGTAGAAGCGCCTGAAGATGCATCATGATCTATGCTCCGGGTTGAATCCTTCCCCGTATGATCAATGTCTCATTGTGACAAAAATTAAATATAAAAAAATATTACCGAAATGAAACCAATAGACTTGCAAAAAAAAACATAATAATAAAATGGTATATTGGAGTCATTAATTGGAGGTTGGGTAAAATGGTATATAGTACATACCACCCCCATAGTAACTATGTTTGTATCTAAGCAATTCAAATTGTAATTGATTAGCAACTCTTCCCTTGCAGTTATTGATTTTATCGCACATATGAATACATGGTTTCCCTCGCGCGCCTCGAATATGCAATTGGGTTGCTTATTTTTTGACCCAGGTCGTGTATTATTTATAAACCCTACAATATTCCCTGATGTTTTTTGTCTTCCGTCAATGTACATAGCCACTCCTTTATTTTGATCCTTATCTTTTAGTTGTATATAATTTTCTCACAGTGCATACCTACTCATACTTCATGTATATCAAACCAGCTACATCCAATCTTTGTAACTGTAATAGAGTCTGACATACTCCATCAATTCAGTAACTTTGTCATAACAAACCTTTATTTCGTCCATGCAAAATAGGCCCAAACCATGTAATGACGATGGTGCTATGCGATATATCCTCTCATTGACACAAAAATCAGTGTTTATTGGAGGAAGTTCCTTGGGTGCCCATTTTTTTCGTAGATGTTTGTACCTCAAGGGCACCTCGATGTCACCTATGCTCTCATCATCATAAGACCATGAGCCCCCTTTAGCAAGAAAAAATTCCATGCGTTTACGAAATTTTTTTCTAATCTTTTGACCTTTAGTTGATCTCCCTCTTTTAAACCTACTACATGTATCACTTTCCTCTTCTCTTCCTGAATTTACCTCGCTTGAGGAAGAAGATCTGGAAAATACCTATTTGGTGGTACCTGCACTCATAAGGATGTTGGATGAATTTATTTCATGGCAATGTGATCCCAAGGTGACATTATGATTAATCTATCATTTCATCACTAGAATTTGACAGGTTATAAGGTAACCAAGTCTTGATAGATTGCAAGTTATTGTCAATACTGTCCAAATGTGTCCATCACAAATCAAATCTACTTAACATTTTAACTTCAAAACTTTGTAACAAGTATTAAATGTGACTATGGTCTACTAGTTACACAACCAAGGCCTCAAATTTATTCTTTAATTGTAATCAAAGGACTAAAAATAGAAGAAAAATTACATTTAATTTCCATATGTCTAAGTGGTTAATGAGGAGGGAGTGTGTACTAGGCCTGGTTAAGTCATCATAAGTTTATGCTTTGGCAATAAAAATTGTTTAAGTCATCTTACATCTTCCTATGTCTAATTGCTAGGAGACTTTTGGTATGCTTTAAGGTAGGATGAGTGGTTGCATCAATGTTCTAGTTCTCTGTGACAAGGTTTCAACATCTTCAAATAGTGAAAGTTAGTGCTCATAGTCATTTGAAACAACAAAATTTTGATTATGTATGATGGTAGGATTTGATAACTTAAAAGAATTGGCTACCCAACAAACTTAAAGTTAAAAGAAACTTTTTCAGTTTAAGGGGTTAACACTTTCTTTCATCTTTGCATATTAGTTTGATTCTTCCAAAAATGCATTTCTTATCCCACTTCTATCATATTGTATTTCCATCCCATTGCAATTGTTGGAGGAGTTGATACCAAAATTTCATATCAAATACCACATTCTTGAAGCAATTTTATGTGTTTTTTATGGTTTTTCTAAAGTTCTTTTGTGTTGTATGGATCCGTACAAGCTTGAAATTCTCTGAGATCATTGGTGTAGATAAATATATGTGTTCCCTTTCATTTTCATTTTTTTTGAAGTGCTAAATCACTATTTTGTGGGAGAAAACAATCAAATATAGGGACTGCCCTGTTTTGCCTATGTAAGGGTTTGAGGGCTAAATAGAAATGGCATCCACCAATCCACCCACTGTCTTGGAACTGTAACTCAGTGGATTGTTGTGCAACATGGTATGATATAGGTTCATTACATTTAGGGGTCTGTTAAAGCAAGAAACTTGGCATTGAATTGATGCCCTAGAGCTGACAGGGGTAATTTTCTTGTGAATTTGTGGTTGTTAAGTCAAGGTTTATCAATTTGATGGATATATTGGTAGTCATAGTGACACTATTTGATGGTCCAATCTCTACTTCGAAACAAAAATATCTCTAACAACTCTAAGAGCTATAATGGGATGGCATTAAAGGAACCTTCATATGAAGGATCTTCTAATGAAGGACCTTTGAATTAAGGTCTTCATTTGAAGGTCCTTCATGCAAAGGTTCCTTTTATAAAGCATTTTGGACATGAAATATTTAAAATAAAAAATACCTTCATTTGAAAGTCTTGACATGGCATCATTTTTGAATGAAGTTTCTTCATTCAAAGGTCATGACAAAATCACCTTCAAATGAAGGTTCTTCATTCAACTGGTATTTTGTAATTTTGAAATTTTGGGATTATTTTTTTGCCTCATCCCACAAGTGGGACACACTATTGTGCAATCACTCATTAACAAAGAGATGAATGTGTGATAATAATTTAGGGTTAAAAATAAATCCATTTGAGACTTTTATAAATGAAAGGACATTTGATGCAATCATATGCTTTGTCAAAGTTTTAACTTAATAGTAAGGGCATCATGAGTAGTTTTTTGAGCCCATTCAACAATCTCTAATGCAAGGATTGAATTGTCTAGAATGTATATACTATCAAGAAAGCCAATTTGTTTACCTGTATGACTATATCTCAAGCAATAGGTTTAACTGTGATGACAATGATATTGACAAATATTTTGTAATCTAGGTGTTGAGAAGCATAATTGGCCACCATCCTAGGAAAGATTCTTCATTCTCACTTTTAGGTTTTAAAATTTAACAATACCTTGATTGATGAAAGAGCCCAAAGAATTGTCTGCCTCTATTTCCATTCATTAGATCTAGCTTAGCCTAACATATACCTGGGCTCCTTTCCCCTATAAACTTCCATTTGTTTGAGTTTATGTTATGTAAGTGTAATTCCATGTTATGTTGAAATATAAGAGGTGGAGGAGGCCAAAAGGAAATAACCCCTTTTTAGTTGTACCTTCACATTTTTTCTTATTGTTTTATGTTTTTAGCAACTTTGTGGACATAAGATTTGAGGTAGGTCGTACAACAAAGAATAACATGTTCCCACCAACAACCAAGATGTGGGTAGATTATGGGAGTTTTTCCAAGACCTGAGGCTGGTCAATAAAAATGTGAAAGACTAAGCTATTTTTTTTTTGTCTTATCTTATACCATTTTAGGAGAATGGGGGCACCAATTTACGAGAAGATCTTTGGAAAGTAGGCATGAAAATTGTAAGTTAAAGAGAATGGGGATGCCAAACTTATAGTACTCATTATCCCTTCGATGTCGATTTTCCCTAAGTGCCCTCAACCTTGTCCTGGACGTTGGTATTGACCTTGTTTTCACTCCAAACTCTTCGTTGGCGCTGGTTTTGACCTTGTTTTATCTCCAAACTCTTCCTCGGTGTTGGTATTGACCTTGTTTTCACTCCTCTAATCTCTTCCTCGGTGCTAGTATTGACCTTTCACTTCTCCAATTTGATGAGCTACAACTTGGTTTTGTTAGGTTTTAGAGTATGTTAATTAAATTGAAAATTATGGCACCATTTAGCTAGGTTTCAATATTCTAATTGAAAATTATGGCACCATTTAGCTAGGTTTTAATATTCTACAATATAGTTAAGTATATATTAGCTATATTTTATGTAATAAATAATATAATTATTCGACTTATTATAATTATATATTATATTCTTTAGCAAAATTATTAAATATATATAAAATTAATATAATTAATAATTAATAATTATATTTTTATAAAATATAAAATATAATTGATATAATATATATTTAATATAATAGTAATATTAGATTAAATTATATATAATATATTATATTTATTATTATATAATAGTATATATAGGCTTTTACCTGATATTTTAGAGGATTTTACCATTACACTACAAACGGGTTACCATTAAATGGCAGTTGAAACTTGCTTTCCAACAACACAATAAAAGTTTCCAGGCATGAGATTTGTTTTGATTGGTTGTTTCATGTCAATAATCCAAGGATGGCATGTGTCGTTGGGGAGTTATGCTCAAGGTAGCATGCCATTTGATTAAAGATATGATAATTCTCCTTTAAGACCTCTTCAATGTACCCAATGCACACTTAAGGAGATAGAGAGATAAGGATGAATAGATAGAGATATAGGGAGGGTGATTGATATATCTCTCTCTGTCACTCTCTATCTCTCTATATCTCCCACTATCTATGTCACTCCATCTTCCCACCTCTATCTATTGAGCTATCTCTCCCTCTCCCCCCTTTTCTCTCTCATTCACTCCATCTCTTTTACTCTATATCTCTATCTCTATTTCTCTTTTTATCTCACTCTCACTATCTCTTTCTATCCATATCTTTCTCTACCTCTATCACGATCTCTCTATCTCTTTCACCATCCCCCTAGATCTATCTCTCTATATCATCCCCTTTCTATGTCTCTCCCTCTCTCTCTATATATTGAGCTATCTCTCCCTCTCTCCCCTATCTTCTTCTCTCTCTCTCCCTCCCTTTCTACATATCACTCTCCCTCTGCCCCCTCTTCTTTCTTTCCCTTTTCTACCTATCTATCTCCCTCTATCTCTCTCTTCATCTTCAACCTATCTCTCCCTCTCTCCCCCTCTTCTCTATCTCTCCTCCTCTACCTATCTATATCCCTTTCTCTCCCTCCCCCTCTCTATCTCCCCCTCTCTATCTCTCACCATCTCTCCCTCCCTATCCCCCCTATCCATCGACTCTCTATATCCACCTCTCTTCCTTTATCTTCCTATATATCTCTTCATTCCACATGAAATGCCAAATGTAGAAATTGTTTTGTTGCTTTTGTCAAGTTTCATTAACCAAGATATTTAGTGGGTTGAATAAAGTTGTGTTATGACCCTTGGTCTCTTTAAAATAATTAGACAATATTAGGGATATCAAGAAGGGGAGAATACTAAACTCCTTCAAAATAGGGGTAGTTGTGGGTTTGTTGGTTTTCTTTGTGTACTATATACTTAGTTCTTCTAGGATAAATAAGTCACTGTAGAAATGAAAGATGTTTGATTATCTACCTAATTTTTTTTGTGTTTTTGAAATGGAAGAGATCTACAATTCTATAGGAATGGCTATATGCTAATGGTCAAATTATTAGACTATTTAGATCATTTTAATTGACTACTACATAATAGTTTATGTGTTGAAAGAATTTTTTCCATTCTTTGTAGTTTTTACATTGGAATACACATCATATTTAATTTCACACCAATGTACTTCTTTCATAAAGATGTTTGTTTGATTTTTCCTTCCTATTTTCATCTTAAAATTTTAAAAAATGTATTCTATAATATAGAATTATTTTCAAATTGGGACAAAAAGGATTCTAAGAGATATATTTAATCATAAATTTTACAATAATAAATATCATTTAATTTTTTTGTTGTAACTTCAGTACTTTTAGTTAAAATAAAAATAACTTAAAGTTATATATACATATAGTTAAATTGGCAAAGTTGTTTATGTTAATTACTAAATTTGATCTAAATTTTTTTAACACTTTAGATAAATTCAATTAGGTATAGTTAAACTGGAGGTGTCATTTTATCAATTGAAATCTAAAATTTACCCCATCATTTTCATAAAAACCACTCTATTTTCCTCAATAAAACCAAAACTACCTTTTACCGCCATACCGTTGCCTAAGTATCCACCCTTGTAAAACCTTACCGCATACCTCCTTACCATGAACTCTTGCAATAAGGCTCGTGGTATCATGGTAAAAAAAATTAACAATATATCCTTTTATCGCTAAACTGTAGAAGGTAGGAGCTTAGCCCACGGTGGAACGATGAGATAAAGAACAATAATGAAAGGAAATCGGTACACCGCGGGGGGTCGAAACAAGACCCGCGGTTGAGTGGTACACTTGAGAACAACAATAAGAGTAGGCACCACCATACCGCAGGAAGAAGAATGATAGCCCGTGGTGAAGTGGTAGTGCACTGCCATACTGCAAGGAGGTGAGAGGTCTCCCGTAGTATAGTGGTATGTAGATATCTGTGTGGAGGATACACCGTGGTACCGCTAGAGAGTCAAAGATGAAGAGCGGTAGAGTGGTAAGTTAATGAAAGGAAATCAAAGCATGTCATACTATCACAAGGAGATGAAAAGCGGTGTGAGGTAACATGGTAAAGCAACCATTGAAGCATTTAAAGCATATCTGTCACATCAGTCAACTTCAAAATATGAATTGAGCTCGCTACAAAGATTTGAATCATGCAAATTTATGGGTCAGGAGTAAAGAAAGCTTGGGATTCAAACACACAAGATAATTTAGTTGTTTTTCATTCACAACGATTGAAATCAAAGCACGAGCAAGCGCGAAGGGTGAAGGAGAAGATAATTTTTCATGGCAATTCATATCACCAGGTAAGTTCGGCTCACTCCCATCTGTAAATTTCATAATGGCACGTAAGAAAACAAAGGTAGGATCTAGGAAAGACGAATCCAAGCCAAATAAACCCTCTTTATAGTCACCATTACTTGCTTTATTTCCTAGGTCAGTGAACAAGGGGTCAAAGAGCATTTTTAAGGATTTGGCCCAAGGTTGTAGAGACCCATTTATACCCCAATCCGGTTGGAATCTCTACTGGTATTTTTACCAGAACAAGAATGATAAGTTTCCTGCATCGAACCCATGGACTTTGGATGTAGCTAAGCTAATTGTGCCCAATGTCTTTGTGGATACCAAGCTAATTAAAGCCCTAGCTCACATTTACCATGCCCCAACCAAAATTGTCAGACTTCCGAACAGTGGGTGTTTGGTGGATATTAACAAGGAGGCTATCATAGAATGTTTTAATCTTAATAGACAAGCAATAACATAAGTGAACTTGGAAAAGTTAGAGCAGGAATTCAAGAGGTTAAGAAGAACTTACCATAGTGATGATCTCCCCTTACATATGAGAAGGGGTGATAACAACAGAAAAATCTCAATCCCTGCTTCCAAGGTTGAGCCCTTTAAAGTTGATGAATTCCAAGTGTATTTTAGAGACACCTACTTTGCATTGTGTCAAATACTGGGAGTGGATGTCAAGGAAAATGTGTTATTAGGGTTGATGATGATGGCTATGATAATTCAACATCTTGAATCAAATGTGGAGTTTGAATTTGCGTCTGTAATTGAACAACAGATTCATGAGGGTTTGATTTAGGACAGGGAGGCCAAGGCCCCCATTACTTTCAGGAAATACTCTCTGCTATGTCATTTAATTCTATATCAGAATGAAACTAAATGGATCGAGAGAATGAACTTGTGTACACATGAAAATGGAATTAAGCTTCTCGTGCAGAATTGGTGTTACATCTGGGATAGCAGGTGCAAAGAGAGTGATTTTGTGGTATTTAGGGATGATTTTTCTCTGAGATTAATACAAGTTTTGGGTTACCCTACACCAAGATTTCCTGACTCTTTAATGAGAGTAATGAGACCAGTGCAGGGCAAGCCAAACCAAGGCTTCATGCATAATTATGTTGACTGGTTCTTCATGCTACAATACACACTTATTAGATTCTATGGGTGTAACCAAGCATCACACATCTTTCCTAAGTTTATACCGGAAAGACTATGTTTCTTAGAGTTCATGTGGTAGATGTTGTGGATGGAGCACTATTTGATGAAGAATCAGTGAAAAGGCACATTTTTGCTTGATTTGACAGTGTATGAAGACTTATCTATTGGGTCAGAGATGCTGGAGGAATTGCAAAGGTTCCTAAAGGTTCATTATTCCCTCAAGTCTGGAAAGGAGAGGGTTTGTGATCCAGAGGGACACATAAAAAATATCAGAAGGACTCTACTAACAAAAAGGGCCATTACACATGAATTTGACTCCCAGGAGGATGTCATATGGAATCTGGTTTATTTTGCAAATGTTATACAAACAAGGAATAAATGGACTAGAATGATGAAATGGGAAGAGTAGAAAATGAAGGAGGGCAAAGGTTTCAAGGGGTTCTTTGCAGAAGAACCTAATCTTTTGAAGAGAATGCAACTAACCCTTGGGAAGTATGATGAAATGTATGAGATGGCTCAGACAGAGGGGTTGATTCTTGCTCCTACACCCTAGCAACCATCACATGAAGCTTTCACCTCAGATTTTCTACCTCCATCACCTCCACACTCATCCCCTTCATCTCCCATCCAGGAGCCCCAAGCCAAGAAACATAAAACTGAATCATTAGTTGATTATAGTGATGATGAAGAGGAGGGTGTGATCCTCACCTTAACTGAAATAAAAGGATTAATAGAGAAGAAAAAAACTCAGAAGCCTCATGGTCCTAAAATTAGGATATCAGAAGAAGTTGCAGAAGAAATTCAAGTTGATGAAAGGGTGGTTGCCTCTCTGAGGTTTATTGTGGATGATAAATTCATCCATACCAATGAGTTCAAGGATTTCTAGATCAAAAATAAGATGAAGCGGTATGATGAATGATTAAGGATAAATATCATAGGGGTTGATAATGTGAAATAGACTAAAGTTGAGGCTCAAATATTTGTAGAGCTAAATATTGACAATATTAATGTCACTCCCCAAGAAGCAAGAGAGCTAGTAAAGAGCAGTAATATGTTGATCATACCAGGAATGGAGCTATCCAAAGTATTCATTTTGGACCAAATTAGATCACAAGATGACCCAAAGTTAATTGCAGATTTTGATTCAAAGGAAGGGGTATTAGGAACAGGGTATAACCCTACCACTCAGACCCTTTCCTTATGGACCAAGCAGAAGAATAGAAGGAAGCCTAGGCTTTTAGATGTGGTGCAAGAAATGAGGGGATCAACCATGGTCAAGACAATGAAAGATACAACTCCTAAAAAGGATGAAACTATCACCATGCACTCTATGATGTTTACTAAGGATGTGGTTGAAAATATGGAGAAAAGGGTCAGTGAATATGAAAAAAATGCTAAAATTGTCAAACGATGAGGTAAATAAGTTGTTCATCAATAATGTAAAGCTAAAGAAACAACTACACAGGACATGATAGTGAGGGGAAATGAAGTAGTGGTTTTTCATCCACCTATGTGAGCTGGAGATCCATAGGTGCAACAATTAAAGGATGAAATTGATAAGTTAAAGAAACATAACATGGAAGATGTCAAGCATCATGTCTTAGATGCCCTGAGGAAAATATTGGAGCATAGAGTTGGGGTACTAAAAGAGAAAATAGGTGGAATACATGAGATCTTTAGCAATCTGTTCAAAGCTTTGGAACAAATAAGAGTTAGTTCCCCTATTATTGATGAACTCCAAAAAAGGTGGCAGCCAACTTATCATACTTTAACCACTCTCTGCAAAGCAACACAACGAGACGCAGATGCTCCTCAAAAACTCAATCCTACTCAGGAGATGGTAAAGAGAGTGATAGAAGAGCATAAATATTTAGTGGACATGAAAAAGAAAGTGGAAAATAGGAGTACATTTGACTCAATAAAGTTTCTCTTCAACCCTTCAATCATTAAAGATGATAGTAAAATAAAAGATGTTGAGGAATGGAGGAACGAATTTGATCAGATGATTTCCCAATGCTTGACACATGTGTAGAATAATGGGGATATCAGCTTGGATAGGTTTCATGTTGTACTAGATGGAATTATCACCTTGGATAATTGATACACAAAGTTTGTGGTAGATACTAGGAACCTGTTGGACAACAGATGGAAGAGCCACCTTGTGAACCTTACTGTTGCACAGGAGTTTAAATGGCCAAACAATCTAACAGTTAGCAAATGGTAGGAAAAATACTTAGGCTCGGATGAAGAATGATTGCATATGTCATAGGGAGAAAGAATCATACAGTAAAATATTTGAACAGGTCTTGATTGACCACGGGCTTTTACTCGAAGATTAAGAGATTAGTTATTGTTGTTATCTTTCAGTTATATTTATGTTTTATTTTCATTCTTTGTTATCAAATGGTGTGTCTTTTGGTCTGAAGCTTGTTGCCTCTCATATAAATATGAGAGACCAGGACCAAAATTATTATTAGAAGATAGATAGAGGATAGGCTGATAGAATAGATAATTTCCATAATGCTTACACTTCAAAGGACCATGATGCATGTATGAAATTTTGGAGGAATCAATGAAAGAACTCTGATTTTATGGCACATTTTTTGGTATTAGTTGTTTGTTGAATTAATTGAGAATATTATTAAGTTGTTTTTAAGGTTGATATTTATTTGTTATTTAAATTGATATATCAAGTATATGTTCAATTTATCGATGCACATTTTTTGTATTCGTGTCGTGTGATTAATTGGTTCTTTCAAGTAAAGATTAAATCCTTCTAGTCATTCATGGTAATTTGGAAGTATCATTTGGATCACTAAGAAGAGCTTGATAGTTACAATTATGCATGTTTATACAAGTTATAAACAAATATTTATATGCCAAACCATTAGAATTTCTGCTAGATAGACATCACTCATCTCATACTTTCATTTGACTCCATCTTACCCAACAAGGCATTGGTCTCACCCATTTCGTTGATCAATTTCATTGAATTCATTTCCAACACACTACATTTGTTAACTGAACATATTAGATTTTACCTTGATATTGTTATACAATTTATACCAAATTAGGATTATATCTCTCCACTCCCTATTGCCATTGTGGATTGATTGGTCAATTAGGAAGCATACAGTTAATTTTGCATCATTTACATAGGTACACCCACCTAGGTTTAGCAGAGCCTAAAGAGTAGAAGATTCAATCACATTGATTGGCCTTGTACGTTAGCCAAAAATGTGTCAAGAGCTTGGAAACCTCTTTTGGTTCAAACCTAAACAAGCTACAGTAATCAAAAAAAGTGTAAGAGCCCCTTTATATCATGTTTGGACTACAAAACCCTCAAAAACAACGTAATCGGGCTGTATGCAAAGAAATGAAGCTTTCTAAGTCAAATCAACACCTTAAGCCCTCAAATCAGATTCAAATCAAATATAACACATATATTCATGATATGGAATTGATTTCACATCAAAATATGGCTATATGTGACTGTACAGTGCTGCAAAATAGGAAAAATACATAAATTTTGAAGAAAATATAGATTTTAGAATATCAAGAGCTTGTATTTTAAATCCTCAATCATAAAAAAGCTTTACAATGATCAATTTATGAATTTTAAAGACCTTTACACCTCAACCACCTAACAAACACCTCTACAACTGACTTTTTAATCTTTTATGATCACATGAAACATAAAACACACTAATTTCAAGGTTGTTAACATCACTATTGAAATGTTTTAATTTTTTGACCTTTCAAATGTATTGAAACTCTTAGGATACTTCTAAGACCATGATAGTGGCTTGATAATAGCCTTATTATTGACATGACACTAACCTTGCACCCTTTTACATGTAAATTATCCAATTTTCCTTAAAAAGGCTACAAAACTCTTTAGTGCAAGACTCAAACTCATAACTCAAAACTTCACCTAGAACATGACTAATGGTCTTGAGTGACCTTATTCACAATAAAACATTATTGAAATGCCTAAACCAACCTATTGACCTCCCTAATTATCACCACATGATTAAGCATAGAAGATGAGGTGTAGGTGCTCCTACACCACTACCCCATCCAAAATTTGCTCACATTACACAAAGCCACAATGTTCATCCAAGATAAGCCAATAAAATCCTACCTTATGTGTCCTAGTAATAAAATTGGAGATGATCCTAAAAATGACATTCCGAAGTGTGAATTGTCTAAACAATCTAAATGACTTTGCAATTATTTCATTACTACGATCAATGTGTCATCTTTCATGAAATTTCCCAAAACACTATTCATTATGATCATATGGAAATTTATATGAGAGATACAATAGTTGTAACATCATGAATTAAAATTAAACATTAAAAAGTACATCATGAATTAATTATGTAATAGCATAAAAATTAAAAACATCATGAATTAATTATGTAACCACATAAGTCAAATATAATTTTATCAAGAAATTAATATCAAATAGATAATACAATCGCATAACTCATACATTTCAATGTCATTCATCTTCTTCTTCATCCAACTCTTTTTCTGTATCATCCAATCTAGATTTGACATTGTAAGGATTGGTCATATCATCATCATCATCATTGATATTAGTTTCGATAATGTCATCATCCACACGGATATCATCTTGATGAATATTAACTCCTACATCAT
The DNA here is from genome assembly GCA_007115665.2 of Sequoiadendron giganteum. Lineage (NCBI taxonomy): Eukaryota > Viridiplantae > Streptophyta > Pinopsida > Cupressales > Cupressaceae > Sequoiadendron > Sequoiadendron giganteum. The sequence goes on from CM021101.1 coordinate 274,473,692, forward strand.
CATGATCTAGTTCCTCCTCTTCGACATCTTCATCAGGCACATCATCAACTAACTATTGATCCTGATCATCATCTACATCATCTTCTAGTTCGTTGCTGTCTTCTTCTTTCACCACATTATGCTTTACTAGCCTTCCTCTTGGATAATGTCTAACAATAAATGACCAACCCGGTTTACCTGGAACCTCTTAGTAAAATACCTGCTCACATTGGCTTGGAAGAACATAGGGCTCATTTCCATCTCGCTCGATCGACCTTATATTAACCATGGTAAATCCATTATCATGTTCAATAACAGTTCTCTCTGTTAGAGTAATAAGTTATTACACTTAATTAATTATATCATACTGGTTAATTAATTAAGTCACTATTCCTCTAGTTGTTTAAGCTAAACTTAGGCACATTAATAATTGATTAATTATTAAGTATGCACACTAGGGTTTCATTTAGGGTTTCCCTTTTAGGGTTTCTGGATCTCCTTCATAAGGATTGATCTCTTTGTAATATTTGAGATTCTCATAATGCATTTTACACTTTGAGGTTTACAAAACATCTTGTTGGTTTTGCATTTCTTTTGCATGTGATAGGTGATTGCATGCAGGTGATCTTGGATTTTAACATGGTATCAAAGCTCCAGACCTGCAACTGCCTATTCGTGATCTAAAGATATGGCTTCTTAGTGAGTTTCAAATGCAAGGGTTTTCACAGGCATCTTTTCTGCAAGATCTGGGGGTAGCCGATTTTTTGGCACACTATGGGCTCAAACGGACATCGCCATCGCATCCACAGCACCTCAAAACCCTAGGAATGCCTGTCGTTTGGTTGATTTTGGTGAACTTGATCTGGGAGGCAAAAAAATTTACCAAGGAGGCCGTACGGTCTCCCCAACATGCTTTTCGAGGTGGTTTTTTGCACGAAAATCAAAAAAATATATAAAAACCCCATTTTTTGGAAATTGGGTCGGTGCTCCCAATTTAGAGGAAACCCGCTGCTAGGCGGCCACCAGCCCGCCGACGATGTCGGTGGCTCCCCCAAATCTGCCGCTGGCCATTGCAGCCGCCGCAGGCTCCCACAGGCTTTCCCCGGTCATATGGAGGACCGGGGGCCCTTCACCAGCCCCTACGGGCTTCTTCTCTCTAGCCAGGGTCCTATGGATGCCCAACCGCTCTGCCCCAGCCCCCGACCGACATCAATCATCCGCCCCTGGTCATATCAGTGACTAGGGGCTCCGCCAAAATTTTTTATCTAGGGGGCCCGATTTCTACGATGACGGCCAGATGGTTGTCAATTTTAGGCTCGTGAACTACTAACGTTAGCATGATGTCAGCGTCCATACGGCGGTGTTTGTCCCCCTAACACTTATTTGCCTTAAAAGAGCAATTTTTTTGTTTTTGGCATAACTTGGGCATACGGTATCGAAATCGGGAAAACGAGATATCACCGAAAAGCTGGTTCCAAGTACTTTCATTTGGTGTAGTTTATTTTATAGTATTTTCCTATTTTACTACATTTATTGCTGGTTGAAGTCAGATGTTTATTTTATGCTTCCTAGCTCATAACTCTTTGCCACGATCTCCGATTTTCGCTATCTTTGCGGCATTGGAAAGGTATTGAGGAGCTTTATGTTGTTGTCTATGTACTTTTTTCTATATCTATCCCAAGTTTTTCATTAATCCAGATTTGGCCTAATGGGTGCTTTGGAGATTACTTGGATATTTTGGCAGTTGGGAGAGTGCATCTTGCATCTTTGCACTTCGTTTTCAGTGATACATCATCCAATAATCGACTGCTACTTCATAGATTCTAGGGTTGTTCCCATTTGGAGTTTTTGAGTGTTCCATGGCATCGGGTCTGCTATCACATTATGATGATTTCGATATAGTTTCTTGTAGACAGAAGTATCTTTCTTTGCTTTCCAGATTGCGGTTCCAATGTTACTCTACAGTGTTCTTCCAGTGCTTCTTTGCAGCATGTCATATCATTGTAGGGGGGTTTTGTCCCGCTGGGTTTTCCTCCTCTACCTCTTTCTTGCATTTGTAAATGGGTACCTGATCAGGCCTAGTTGTCGGGACCCATCTTTGCTTGCATGCATCTTCTTCTAGTGTTTTAGCTTCTTCCTAAGTTCATCTTAAGGGGGGGTGTTAGAGTAATAAGTTATTACGCTTAATTAATTATATCATACTGGTTAATTAATTAAGTCACTTATTCCTCTAGTTTCTTAAGCTAAACTTAGGCACATTAATAATTGATTAATTATTAAGTATGCACACTAGGGTTTCATTTAGGGTTTCCCTTTTAGGGTTTCTGGATCTCCTTCATAAGGATTGATCTCTTTGTAATATTTGAGATTCTCATAATGCATTTTACACTTTGAGGTTTATAGAACATCTTGTTGGTTTTGCATGTCTTTTGCATGTGACAGGTGATTGCATGCAGGTGATCTTGGATTTTAACATGGTATCAGAGCTCCAGACCTACAACTGCCTGTTCGTGATTTGAAGATATGGCTTCTCAATGAGTTTCAAATGCAAGGGTTTCCACAGGCATCTTTTTTGCAAGATCTGGGGGTACCCAATTTTTTGGCACACTATGGGCTCAAACGGACGTCGCCATCGCATCCATAGTGCCTCAAAACCCTAGGAATGCCTGTAATTTGGTTGATTTTGGTGAACTTGATTTGGGAGGCAAAAAAATTTACCAGGGAGGCCGTACGATCTCTCCAGCATGCTTTCCGAGGCAGTTTTTTGCACGAAAATCAAAAAAATATATAAAAAACCCCATTTTTTGGAAGTCGGGTTGGTGCTCCCAATTTAGAGGAAACCCGCTGCCAAGTGGCCACCAGCCCGCCGACGACGCCGGTGGCTCCCCCAAATCTGCCGCTGGCCATTACAGCCCCCGCAGGCTCCCACAGGCTCGCCCCGGTCATATGGAGGACCGGGTGCCCTCTGCCAGCCCCTACGGGCTTCTTCTCTCCAGCCAGGGTCCTATGGATGCCCAACCGCTTCACCCCAGCCCCCGACCGACATCAATCATCCGCCCCTGGTCATATCACCGACCAGGGGCTCCGCCAAAAATTTTTATGCAGGGGGCCCGATTTCTGCGATGACGGCCAGATGGCCATCAATTTTAGGCTCGTGAACTGCTGACGTCAGCATAATGTCAGCGTCCATATGGCGGTGTTTGTCCCCCTAACACTTATTTGCCTTAAAAGAGCAGTTTTTTTGTTTTTGGCATAACTTGGGCATACGGTATCGAAATCGGGCAAACGAGATATCACCGAAAAGCTGGTTCCAAGTACTTTCATTTGGTGTAGTTTATTTTATAGTATTTTCCTATTTTACTAAATTTATTACTGGTTGAAGTTAGATGCTTATTTTATGCTTCCTAGCTCATAACTCTTTGCCACGATCTCCGATTTTCGCTATCTTTGCGACATTGGAAAGGTATTGAGGAGCTTTATGTTGTTGTCTATGTACTTTTTTTTGTATTTGTTCTAGGTTTTTCATTAATCCATATTTGGCCTGATGGGTGCTTTGGAGATTACTTGGATATTTTGGCAGTTGGGAGAGTGCATCTTGCATCTTTGCAATTCGTTTTCAGTGATACATCATCCAATAATCGACTGCTGCTTCATAGATTCTAGGGTTGTTCCCATTTGAAGTTTTCGAGTGTTCCGTGGCATCAGGTTTGCTATCACATTATGATGATTCCGATATGGTTTCTTGTAGACAGAAGTATCTTTCCTTGCTTTCCAGATTGCGGTTCCAATGTTACTCTACAATGTTCTTCCAGTGCTTCTTTGCAGCATGTCATATCATTGTAGGGGGTTTTTGTCCCACTGGGTTTTCCTCCTCTACCTCTTTCTTGCATTTGTAAATGGGTACCTGATCAGGCCTAGTTGTCGGGACCCATCTTTGCTTGCATGCATCTTCTTCTAGTGTTTTAGCTTCTTCCTAAGCTCATCTTAAGGGGGGGTGTTAGAGTAATAAGTTATTACGCTTAATTAATTATATCATACTGATTAATTAATTAAGTCACTTATTCCTCTAGTTGCTTAAGCTAAACTTAGGCACATTAATAATTGATTAATTATTAAGTATGCACACTAGGGTTTCATTTAGGGTTTCTGGATCTCCTTCATAAGGATTGATCTCTTTGTAATATTTGAGATTCTCATAATGCATTTTACACTTTGAGGTTTATAGAACATCTTTTTGGTTTTGCATGTCTTTTGCATGTGACAGGTGATTGCATGCAGGTGATCTTGGATTTTAACACTCTCGGGATCATTTTCATTCAATCGTAACCTATACCATAGGATGACAAACATAACTAATTTGAAGGACTTAAAGTCACACTCAAGTATATCATCCAAAACCCCATAGTATCGATATTTTGAGACTTATGGATGTATGTCGCTTCTAGATGAAACATTAGTCACCTAAAAGATTGTAGTTATCCCAAAATCACAAGTTTTCTTCGTGTCATCCAAATTTTTGATTCAAAATTTATGACCATTGCACCACATAGCTTTGTGGTGTTTCACCTGCAATATGTCAAACATGTAAAAATTATTGCAATATTGTTAGTTGATAAACATATTTATTCTTGGCTGAATGTATGCAAAGAAAAAAATCTCAGCATATATACATCAATATAATTGAAAATAATTAAATAATATGGGTGATTAATATATTTATATGTACCTATTTATCTCTTAAACCATATGCTAAATCAATTTCCCTTGGTGTAACATTGGAATCTCCATTACGATGAGCTTCTTTAACCAATGAAGTCACACCTTCCCATGTTAATGCACAACCAGATTGTTGACATCATTCAATCCATACCATCATCCAAACAATATTGTTTGCAACGTACAAATTTAGTGCACCCCACTCTTGACCAACTGTATAAAAAAAAATTGAAATTCACAAATGACGTATAATTAGTTAATTACCATGATATACGACCTTAATTTATAATTGATGTATATTGAAGATTAATAATTAAATAAGTATAATATATAGATAAAAACCAAATGTAAAATGTATTCTAATTAATCTCCATGACCATCTTATAATTACCTCTCACTTTCCTTAATCTACCTTTCCCCATCAGGTATTCCCCTTCAAATTTGTTAATGGAGTTGGGATCCCAAATGCGATCTACATGGATCTTTGTTGCAAACTTAGGAAGATATTCAGTAATGTACACCATGGTCTGGTATACCATATATCCCTCCACCATATAACTCTCAGGATGTGCTTTTTGTCTAACCAAAGCCTTCAAAAATTTCAAGAGCCTCTCAACCATCCACATTGACCTTGTGTGTACGGGTCCACACAATTCAATCTCCTCAACTTGGTGTATGAGGTAGTTTTCTTGTGCATTGAGAAATGTCGAAGGTAGACACTTTTTCATTTCACACATTAGACGAGGAATTTTTCTCTTCCAATAATTTATATCTTATTTATGGATTTCCTTACATGACAACCATCTACAAGTGATTGAATGCACAAATATATTAATCAGATTTAACAAAAATATACAATATATTATATAACAAGTAAAACAAATGGAAATTATAAGATCTATACAACGAATTGAACAAATATCGCTACTTACCTCATGTATTTTCCAAGATCATATATAACTTGCTTGAAATTGTTGTTGAAGTTGTCTGGGAGAGATAGAGGTAGAATGTACTGCAACAATTATAAAATGATCTTTTTATTATTTTTCCAAAAGTAGTAAACATAATATACTGAAAATTACAGGCAGTATACAAATATATATATAATATACCAGAATAATTACCTTAGTAATTAATAAAGGTATGCCAATCATGTGTTTTCATCCCTGGCCCAAATTCACCTTTCTTTGTTATGATATTGTTTATGTGCGCAACAAATCCTATGGGAAATCGAATTTTTCGTATGACTTCTTTTATAGCATTGCTTTGTTGCTCCATTAATAACCAAGGAAGGGCACTTATATTAATTTTGTCTCCATAGATATTTAATTGAATGACATTTTTCATTGCTTGATTGGCTTCCTAAATGTCACTACAAATTTTAAATTTTTTTTATTTGTCATGCCTTCCATCCAATATTTTTCATAACATTTCTGTTATATTCTTTCTGATATGCATTGTATCAAAAAAATGCAAAATTTGTAGCTGCTCATAGTAGGGAAACCTACTAAATTGTCTGGGATAACTTTTCAGTCCTTGTGGAAGCCGACCATTAATGCCTTGACGACCTTCATGAAGCATATAAGTTAAACGAATTAACAACGACAATCATTGTCAATTACAGCATGAGTAAACACAACACAATATAAATTCCAAACATATCATATATGATAGATAAATAATTTGATCCAATGTATAACCTTGACGATTAATTCTATTATATTCCAACTTCCATAGGTGAGGTGTCATTCTTCATGGTTTTGATGTAGTCTCTTCTTTCCCATTGAAAAGATATTTTTCAGTAGTTCGATACTTATGATTTATGTGGAGGAAGTTCCTATACTCATCAAACACTTGCTTTCCTAAACTTGTTGAATGACAAGATTTCATCTTTGGAACACAAATTGGACATGAAAATTTTCCCTTTGTTTGAAGACATGCAAGATCATATATAATTGGATTAAATATGTCAATTTTTATAATTATATATAATGAATAGATTATTTTAAAAACATGCATGATATCTACTTCATAAAATTAAATATCGTTAAAGTCATGCAGTTGAACATTATAACATACCACAAAAATGTGTTAGCCCTGGGGCATCATGAATTGTCCATACAAGAATTGCATGGAATTGAAATTGTCTTTGTCCTATTGGTCTAGATATGTCATACATAGTGACACCATTCCATAACTTCAGTAACTTGTCAATAAGAGGCTCGATATATACATTCATATCTTTAACTTGGTACTTACCTAGTTGAATGAACATAAACATTACATAATTATTATAACCATTTTACTGCAATATATATAAATTAATGTACATGATTATTAAATGAAAAAATATAAGTCATTATGCAACAAATAAGATAAATGAGATAATACTACATTAAAGAAATTTGATGTAAACAAATACCGGGAACAATCATTTCCAACATTATGTGCTCCCTCTTTATTGACACCCATAGAGGAATGTTATTGTTGATAACAAAAACAGGCCACACCGAGTAAATAGATCTCAGCTCTCCAAATGGATTGACATTGTATGCTGCCAATGAAAGCCTAAGATTACGAGGTTCTTCTTTAAAATGTGGCCATTTTTCCTCCATATCCCTAAATGCAGAACCATCCGTAGGCATTCGAAGAATGTCATCTCCACTTCTATTCTATGCATGGTAATCCATACATTGCGCTAATCTTTCACACCTCAATAATTGTTGCATACGTGGAATAATGGGAATATAATGAAGAACCTTGCGAGGCACTTTTTTTGTTAGTTGATTTGTTCGATATCTACTGATATGACATTCTGGGTTTTCTGTTGCAAATTCATGTTGTTTATGATATATAATATGATCATTAGGACATGCATCTATTGCTTGATACTCCATTCCAATATCTTTCATAATGCTAGATAAATCTCGGTATGAGCGAGGTAAAATATTTGATGGTGGTAACAAAAATTCACCAATCAATCTACAACAAAAAATAATTTGTTAATATAAAGAATATTAATGGTACATATTTCATCCTAAATTTACTAGTGATGAACTAACAATAATTAAAATAAATGGAAAAAGATGAAATATATGACATACCTTAACATTTGTGAGATTGCTATGTTGGATAAACCATTCATAACCTTCAAGTTCACCAGCAACAATACAACAGAGACAAGAGTTGTTTGGGAGCCTTCATAAAGGGGCTCGCGTGCCTTCTCAAGTACAGGTAAATCATGAACATCATCAAAGTCATCTCGATCAACATGATCAAATGTGCCACTAAATGTGTCATGGATTAATGTATTTGTACCATCATTTTACACTATGTTTTTTGGCACATGATCATCTTCTTCCATAGGATCATTAACTTCATCTTCTATATTCACAACTCCATGTTCCTCCGCTTGCAAAACCACATTCTCTAGGCTATGATAATCCATATCATGTGCCCTAGGGCACCCCACCTTTATAATAATGATAGACACAACTAAACCATGATCATGATCTAGTGATTATATATATATAATGTTAAAATGATATAAACATTTATAAATTCAATCAATATAAACACATATAATGAACAACTTACCAATGGATGATAATCATGCCCCCCTTCAATGTGACCATGCTGCCTACAATGTTTCTCAGCTATTGTGATTAAAAGTCTTCTTGTCTTTAAGCCCTTGCAATTATTGCAAGGACAATAACATTTCCCATCACCCTTTCTTTTCAATCTAGCCCACAATCTATCAAGGGAATCTTCATTTTGTTCTAGACTAATATTATCTGCCATGATTTTTCTTTACCAAGCTTAAATATTTAGATCTTCAAAAAATATCAAACTCACATTCCAATAATTTTTAATCATAGACAAGTAACAAAATCTAATAATTCTGATATTTTACACCAAAAAAATTCAACATGCAACCACCCCTACAAAAGAGAAGATGGTTTGAAGTTAATGACCCCAAAAAACAATTTAAAATTCTAATTCTAGAACTTATTAAATTTTTATTTTACTATGATTTCCAACCATTAGACTCCTAAAATCAGAATATTGAACTTGCACAACAAAATCTAGAAATGAAATTCTGAAAATGCACAAGTCTAAAAATGAAATCTAATGAGATGTTGCTTTAAAATATGATTTTGAAACTTGGAAGTACAAGTCTGAATGCTATGACCAATTCCTCAATGATTCCCTCAGGTTCCACTGTTGACCTATCTACCAACTATCGAACAATTGGTGTCGGTCTAAGGTTTATTAACTACAATATCAGAATTTTTTCCTTAGTCATCACATTAATGGTTACACCTAAGTCAATCAAGGTATTTTTTGATGAGGGTAACATTCACAAATGAATTATAGAAAATAACAATGACTACCCTCAACCTGGCGATAATAGAAAAACACTGCCGCAATAAATAGTCGAACTCACTTTATTTATTTTCAGTGAACTCACTTTTATTTATTTTCTTCAAACTCACTTTTATTTTCGTCAAAATTTTGACAAAAACTCAGGTTCATCGAAATTTCGATGAACGTCGGGGATAAATTTTTAAAAAATAAAAATTACACATTAAATATCACAAATACCCGACAATACATCTAATAATACATCTTTCCTCAAAAAAAATCGTCAGATTTTGCAGTCAAATGAATTAGTGTCTAGAGTGGAGGAAGAAGAATCCTCATCATGATTGAAAGGATTATGATCTTTTGAATATCATCATGATGCAAGGACTCCAATTTGATGGTGGTTGGAGAAGTGGTGAGAGAAGAACTAGAAGGACTCTCCTCAAAATGAAAACTCCTCTCAATGAACAACTCATGTGTGGTAGGATGGAGAATCTCTTAGCCTTTGATATCATCTGGGTATCCAAAAAATATGCAAGGCTTTCTTTGTGGATCCATAGCCTTGAATTTCTCTACTCGAATGTGGGCCCATGTACTAGAGCCGAACACTTGAAAGTTCTTAACTAAGGGTTTCTGACTGTACCAAGCTTAAAAGTGAGTTACCCCATTGACAACTTTGTGAGAAACAAGGTTCTAGATATAACACACACAATTAATGGATTTTTCCCAGAAAGGTGGTGCCAAAGATGGAGTGAATCATACAATTGTCCATCTCTTTCAAGGATTGATTCTTTCATTCTACAACTCCATTTTGTTGAGGACTGTAGGGAACTGTATGTTGCAAATCAATGCCTTCTAATACATAATACTACACAAACTTATGGTTGACATATTCCCCCCATTATGTGTACGTAGAACTTTGATGGATTTCCTAGCTTGTTTCTCTGCAAAAGCCTTGCATTACAAGAATGAATCAAAAAATTCATATTTTTATTTGAGAAAGTACACAAAGGTGTACCTAGAAAAGTCATCAATGAATGTCAAAACATATTGGGTTCTACTAAAATATGGTTGTGGAAATGGCCCTACCAAATCACTATGTACCAAATCCAAAATATGTGAGGCTCTCCAATCTTTTCCTTTGTCAAATTTCTCTCTAGGATGCTTGCCAAGAATGCATCCTTAACAAACACCATCAGAAAAATCAACTATAGGAAATTCATTAACCATGTCCTTTTCACCGAGTTATTGCAAATAGGGGTAGTTTAAGAGGCCAATACTTTGATGCCACAAATTAATCATATCATCTAAATGAGTGAGTCGAATGGATGAAGGTAGATCAAGAATAAAGTGAGAGAACAAATAAATATGGTATTGATGATCTACTCTCTCAACTGAAACTGTAGAATCATTATGCAACTCATGAATCATCACTGAATCAGGAATAAACTCAACACGCTTCCCTGTACCTATGTGAGTGTTTTTCTAGATTGATAGGAGATTAGTTGACAATAAGGGCACACAAAGAAAATCCTAAAATGTTCCATCCCTCATATGAATAGACCCTCTCCCACACACCTCATCAAGAGTGTCATCACCCATCAAAATGGAAGGTATAGTAAATGGCTCCAAATATGCAATCTCACCCTCAGATGAAGCCATGTTATGCAAAGCATAGAAATCAAGAACTCATGTGGATGGTGGAGAAGAAAATTCTACAAGGGCCTTTCCCTTTCCTTTTTCCTTGTTGTTGTCTTTAGCCTTGCAAGACCCCTCATTTGAACTCTGTTTGATGGAATCGAGAACACTGAGATTATTCTTTTCAATAATGTGTGTCAAGTGATCTACTTGTTTCTTTAAACATGTGTTCTCATCATGACCAAGTATTTTACAATAGGAAAATTTGACCTTCTATTTCTTAGACTTGTTACATTTTGAAGATGAGGTCTCATTAGCTACTTTTGGAGTAGCTAATTTTTTATTCTTCTTCTCTTTTCTATTATTTTTTTCTTATCCTTATTACCACTTTGTCCTCACTATTCATTTGTTCCATGTTTGAAAACCAAGGCATATGAATTAGAAGACTTTAGAGTTCCCATCTAGATTATCTTATCTTGCTCTCGTGTGAGAAAAGTAAAAAAATCATCCAAATATGGCATGGTGAATTTAGATCCAAATGCATCCTTAGTGGCATAGAAGGTAGAAATAAATATTGAATATTCAGAACTTAGCTTAGAGATAATACTTATAATAAGTTTTTCATCTTTCTTATCAATTCCACATTTATTTAGTTATAGCCTTAGTGATTTCAATTTGGTGAAGAAATCTTGAACTATGTTGAATTTTCCTAGACTTAAAATGATTAGTTTATTTTCTAGAATATGACCTTCCATAGAATCTTGAGTGCCAAAAAGAGATTCTATCTTTTTCTATATCTCATTTGGAGTATTCAAATATTCAATATGAAAGAGAAAATCAAGAGATACACACAAACATAATGCTCCATATGCTTCATCACATCTATTAAACCACTTAGGATTTTCTTCATCTTTAGTAGGTTTAGTTTCTAATCCCATTGTTATTCTATGTAAACCAAGACTTCTTAAGTGAATTTTCATTTTAGATTTCCACTCAAAATAGTTATATGATGTTAGAATAGGAATTGTTGTTTGAGCCATGATGAAGAGATGCAAAAGGAAGTGTGGAAAGAAAGTGAACACAAGAATGCAAAAACACCCCACCCTTTTCACTAGTATCAAAATTCACCCCCCAAATATTATAAGCTTGACACTTTATAGTTTAGTGCGGTTACAAAGCCTTTTCTAAGCTATAATGCTCAAGAGGCTCAAAATAACCAAAATTACAAATTATAATATAAAATAAACCTAAGACAAAATCTATAAAAATTATCCTTATAGTTATGTAGTTATCTTCACCACCTTTCCAACACCTATTTATTTCTAAAATTCAAAGCATTAGGGTGAAAGTTATGGCATGTTGAAGAAATTAGCAACAAACAACTTCAATCTAAAATATCTAGCAAAAATTGGAAAATAATATTTGCAATACCTCTATGGATGGAAAGTGTTTGTCTTCATCTTTTTGATGATATCTCTTTTCAAAAATATGACATTGTCATGAAAAGTTGTGTGAATTTGGAAAAAAAGACCCAATTTGGCCTATTGGAGGGCCCTAATGGTCCCCTAGTGGCCCTCGAGTGGTGCTGCTGACGATGATGGTCATTGGGAAATGGAGTGGATGAGTTTGAGTGGTGTTTCAATGAAGCTACAAGAAATTTTAGTGGTTATAACTTAACCACTAGTGGTCACAGTTGAAGCAGGTCGCAATTAAATTTTTTGTCATGGTTTTATTAACCTCACAGTGGGTAGTTTGTCTTATAGTTACCCACATATACAAAAAGTGAGATATAAAATATTGTTGAGGAGATGTTAGAGGCAAGAATTATTATGCATAGACAAAGAGATTACTCCTCACTCGTTATGATGGTGCAAAACAAGGATGAAACTTGGCGTATGTTCCCAAACTATAAAGTGCTCAACATGTACACCATCAAAGATAAGTTTCCTATTTCAATCATTCATGATTTTCTAGATGAATTGAATGAAGCGATGTATTTTACAAAGTTAGATCCCAAATCAGGTTATCACCAAATTCAAATTAGGGAAGAAAATGTTTGTAAGATAATATTTAGGACTCATGAGGGTCATTATGAGTTTTTGGTGATATCATTTGGTCTTACCAATGCACCATCTACATTTTAAAGTTTGATGAATTCCATCTTTAATAAATTATTGAGGAAGTTTGTATTAGTGTTCTTTGATGATATATTGATTTATAGCAAGACATGAGAAGAACACTTACAACATGTAGATCAAGTATTACAAGTTCTCAAAGATCATAAACTCTATCCTAAGCCATCCAAGTGTGCTTTTGGTCTCAATGAGGTGGAGTACTTGGGACACAATTTCACTTGAAGGAGTAAAAGTGGATCCTAAAAAAGTTAATGCTATCGTGAAATGGCCTATTCCAAAAACCATTAAGAAATTGAGGGGTTTCCTTGGATTGACTGGATACTATAGAATATTTGTGAAGAATTATGGTTGTATAGCAGCAACCCTCACAACTTTATTGAAGGAATATTTCCATTGGAATGAATATGATAATTCAATATTTTAAATGTTAAAGGAGGCTATATGTACAACTCTAGTGCTCGCCACTCCTGATTTCATAAAGGATTTTATTGTGGAATTTGATGTTTTAGGAAATAGTATAGACATGGTTCTCATATAGGAGGTTTGGCCTATTTCTTTTGAGGGTCATCAAATAAAGGGTAATAATCAACTCAAACCTATTTATGAGAGGGAAATGCTATCTATTCTTCATGTAATAAAATAATGGATTCCTTATCTAATGGGTAGAAACTTCAAGGTTAAGACAAATCATGATAACCTAAAATATTTTTTGGAACAAAGATGATATTTTGAAGAACAACATAAATGGGTTACTAAGATGTTGGGATATGATTTTGAGATTGTATATAAGAAATGGAAGGAAAATGTTGTGGTAGATGCACTATCAAGAAAGGATGAGAAGGATGAAGGTTTATTGCATTCCCTTTCAATATTACAAGAAGGTTGGGTAGTAGAAGCCAAAGCAGAGTGGTAAAATGATGTTGCTACATGTAATCTCATTCAACAATTATAGAGTGATCCTAGTAGTTTGGATTTTTTTTGTTGGAAGAGAGATACTTTGTGGTATAAAGAGAGATTATATATTTGCAATAATTCCTCTCTCAAAAAAATATTCTCACAAATATTTTTGAGTCCCTAGTGGATGGTCATTCAAGATTTTGAAGACATATCAATGGGTCAAGAAAGACTTCTTTGGGGAAGGGCTAAAAGGGGATGTTCAAAAATTTGTGGTAGAATATTTGGTTTTTCAAAGAAATAAAGGGGAGATCGTTTTAAACCACTTGGTCTCTTGCAACCCCTAGTTATTCCTAGCTAAAATTGGAAAGAGGTCTACATGGACATCATCAGAAGGCTTCCAAGATCTAATGGTATGAATGTCATTATGGAAGTAATAGATAGCATCACTAAATATGTACATTTTATTGCATTATCACATCTTTTTTACAAAAATTCCAGTGGAAAAATCATTTTTGGAGAATATTTAAAAGCTACATGGTATACCTAAGGTTATTGTTATTGATTGTGATCCTAAATTTGCTAGTAAATTTTGAACAAATTTATTCAAATTTTTGGGTACTCAATTGGCTCATAGTTCTTCATACCATCCTCAATTTGGTGAGCAAATAGAGGTTGTTAATAAGATTTTGGAATTATATCTACGTTATTTCACTTCGAATAACCAATATCAATGGGTAGATTGGCTACCACTAGTAGAATGGTTGTATAACACTTCCTTCCATAGTTCATCAAAAATTTCTCCATTTTTGGCATTGTATGGAGATCATCCTCCTTCCATAACATCATCATTGATGGTGTGACCAAGAGTTCACACTATGGAGGACCACATGATTCATCAAAAACAAGTACTTTCAGGACTTAAAGAGAATCTATCCATGACAAAAAATCAAATGAAGCAACAAGTGGAGCAACACCATAGTGAAAGAAGTTTTGAAGTTGGGGAATGGGTTTTCTTGAGATTGCAACCTTAAAAGAAAATTCCACTAAAGCAATAGTCAAAGAATAACAATTTGTCTCCAAAATATTATGGCCCATATCAAATCATGTAGAAGATAGGTAGTGTTTCCTACAAGCTTGAATTTCCATCAACAATAATGATACATCCACTTTTTCATGTTTCTTGTTTGAAGAAGGTAATTGGGAATAATATCCCTACTCAGACAATATTATCGAAGCTCGATGGAGAAGGAAGAATCATATTGGAACCAGAGTTTATTCTTTAGAAACACATAATGAAGCTAAGGACCAGAACACTCACTCAGTATCTCATCCAATGGAATAATTTACCAATTGAATATGCCACATGGGAGGACGAGGAGTTTCATTCAAAAGCATCCAAAATTGCCTAGCATTGAGAACAATGCTTCTCTAGAGAGGGGGCATGTTCCACCCTTAATATTAGAGTACATTGGGCTATGAATAGTCGACTTGTGGGTATCTTAACTCCTAATTAAGTAATTATTATTATATTTTTATTTAGTTAATTAGGTTGACCTAGGGCTTATATAGGGTTATCTAATAACTTGGTCTGGGTGATATCCTAGGCATAAATAGGTATATAAGAGGTTGTGATTCTTATTTCATCATCATATTGTGAATTTTTTTCTCACTGGATATTTTTGATGTTTCCCCCCATGAAGTGGCTTGTTATTCTCAGTTATTATCAAGTAATTGCAGCATATTTTCTATCATATTCTTCTATTATGCAAGTTATTTTATTACACTTTATTTCATGAAATAGATAAAGTATGTGTTTAATGGCCCAATACAAGAGGGTAACTCACTCTCCTCCATCATATCCCAAGTATAAATTTATTTGTTGCTTAGCCAGAGTAACAAATTTCTTTTTCCAGTGGGTGTGTCTTTCAATTCACCTCTAAATATGTATACCTCATTAAAAGACAAAGTTTTGGGCCATCCTCTACAATGATAAAATTCCTAGTCGAACCCCCTAAAAAGAAAAGTATAACACTTATTTTTTACCCTCAAGATCACCCTGAGGTGTGAGAGGAGAGCATATGCTCAAGATTAAAAGGCACATAAATTTTAAACCCAAATTGAGATGTTTGATGTTAATTTTAATATTAATGCTAAAGGTAATCAAATAATCAAAAGAAAAAGCACACAAAAAGAGAAAGGGTTCATAAAAATATTTTTAAAAAAATTTATGCTTGCCCATACACATTTGTATAAATAGGCATAAGAACATTCCAATTTATTATTTTATTACAATGTTATAAACTAAGGGTCACATTACTCACAATAGTGTAATTACAAACTCAGAATTAGTGCACAAGAAATGAAATGAGGTCACACCATAGAAAATGAAGAGAAAACAACATAAGTGGGTGAGGTGGAACCCCAAATTGCAACACCCTAGAAGTGTGGATCAAAACTAATAAGGTGTCAACATCATGGGTAAGTACACCAATCTGTGACACAATTTAGGTGCCAAATTGAAAAAACGATCAAAAAAACCTTGAAATTAGACCTTTGGCACACGCCAACTAACTAAAAAGCCATTTGGCGAACGACAAATGGCTAAAAAGACATTTGGCGCATGCCAAATGTATTTTTAGAAATAAAAAGAAAAAATCAGGTTTGGAACCCTCATTTTGTCTTCAACACGTCGGAGAGGTCGAAGATTGCAAAGAGGTGTGTATTTTTATTCTATTTATTTCAAATTTGATTTGGAATACAAATTTAAATAGATTTTTATAATAAAACTTTGTTCTAATTCTTAGGGAATGAATCTCCACCTCAAAACATTGAGAATTCACAATCACCCCCTCATGAAGAGCCTCCTATACAAGAACAACCTAAAACCCCTCCATCAATTCATAGGCATCCTCAAGGAACACAAGAAAATATTCAAAATAAAATTGAAAAAAATAAAAAAGACACTCAACAATTAATTGGAAGATTAACCGAGCATGTCAAAACCCACCCTTATAGGAGAGGGATTGTTGAATCATTGAAGTGAATTTCAACTCATGTAGGAGAAATGAGCGAGAAAATGAATTTTTGGTCAACTAAGAGACATGAGATGAGACAATTTTATGCTAATGGTTTGTCATATGCAAATGTCAAAAAACTAAAAATTAGCAAAGCCAAGTTGTGTGACCTATTTAAAGACCCAAAAACCAATGAACCTTTGTCCCATGCATGCAGGAGGTTCCCCATCCATTGGTGCCACCATGATTTAATTAAAAACAAATTTTGGAAGCGGTGGTGGATGGCATTTGACCAACCTCCATGCAATAACCATGAGGTTCCGCAATAATTTTTTAGGAAACTCTATTGCAAGTTTGTCCTCAATAAAATTCCAAACTATTTTGACATCTTAGACTTTCAGGGTAGAGGTGGGGGCTCCACACACGATAGACCTGCTGCACAACGTAATCCATAGTTGGCACCGAGAGCTTTGGGCAGACCCATGGTGGAGCATGTCATTGTTCCTTCCATTGTTAAGGATAGTGTAGAGGTGGACACGATGAAGGTGATTGGCTCACTCACCCAGACCATTTTACAGTGTGTGAGTCCTCTAGTAGAGCCTGGTGTGGAGGAGATGTGTAGGCCCCGAGCTCCACCCCACCATTGTGGCACTTGTGGTGTTGTTTGCACGTACGATTATCAGGGTGCTCATGATGTAGCTACACAGCCTACATTAGTTGCAGAGGTGATGGCTTTCATAGATGATATTATGAATGATACATTCGACATTGACACTCAGGTAAAATTTAGCAAGTTATTTTAATGTTGTTTATTAAAATATATTTTGAAATTTAAGAATAACTAAATTAGTAGAATTTTGATATGATGAAATTTCAGGGTCACACTGTTCATGAGGGATACTCTATTCCTACAGACCCTTATATATTCCCGACGATGAGTCCACAGGTATGCAACTAGTATTAAAGATATTATTATTGCATTTGAACAGTTGAATGTTATATTTGAATTTTTCTCTCATAACATGCTTCAGATTTCAAACAGTTTCCTAGTGCACCTTCTTCCTCCACACCTCACGATTCATATCCTCAAAAAATGTACACTTAGGTATCCTTTATTCATTAATGGTGTTGTAAATCTATGTTAGCTAGTTTTCATAATTTTGCGTATATACAAATCTAAAAAAGTGATGAGAAACACAAGCATTGAATTCAAGTATTCCTTGATCATGTCACATTATGTTCTCCTATATAAACATGATACATGAGATATTGTTTCATTTGTAGTTGTTGACAAGAGATAGCCCTGGTGATTTTGGTGGCATGATGGACCATGGAGTTGTTGCAGTAATAGTCAGTTCTCATCCATTGAGAGAGGTATGGAATAGATTAGTCGATTTGACATTATATTTTCTCTTTTATAGTCTATTATAGAAAATTTTCACAATAATTTTATGTAGTTTAATTTCTATCTTCATGGTTTCTATAGGTGGTTGTCACTCCAGATCATGGACATGGTGATGCTTTAAATGTGCATGATGACTATATGTATGCAGTAAGTGATTATATTTTGTTATATGCCATTCCGTAATTCAATTTCTATATTTTAACATCTTTACTTTTAATTGTATCAGCTGAAGGTCCAGAGTGAAGAGAGGAGTAGCGAGCATGTTCAAAAGACAAGACAAGCAACAATCACTCCATCCAACCGAATTTTGAAGGCAGAATGGGATCTATTTCCCTCCCCTAGAGGGAAATGACTATGTATTAGTGTTGTTTGTTGTATGCCTATGTGGCATTTTGGAACATATGTTTTGTAGTGTTGATATATATACATGATATTTTATGTCCAAATGGCTCCTTTGTACTAAGCCTATTTGGTTTTTTGGATATATTTATATAATTTTATCAATATATATTATTGTATGGCCTTTCGGACTTTTGATTAAAGAAACTCTTATTTTTCTACTACCATTCTTGAATGATGTTATCATGCGTATCGTGTAAGTTGTATGCTTGAATGTTGTAGGCATGGATTTTGTTTACATCTAATGTTTAATTAATTACTTTTGAATGCTCAATAAGCCCCATCTAAGGTACATTGTATAAATAAGCTCCATTCATGGTGGTCTGTATCCTTTGGAATGCTTCAATTACTTGTGCCTCACCAATGCAGAGGGAAGGAGGCTCAAACCCAATCAG
Organism: Sequoiadendron giganteum; assembly: GCA_007115665.2. Lineage (NCBI taxonomy): Eukaryota > Viridiplantae > Streptophyta > Pinopsida > Cupressales > Cupressaceae > Sequoiadendron > Sequoiadendron giganteum. The sequence goes on from CM021101.1 coordinate 274,492,635, forward strand.
TCTAACAACTTGCCTTCAAGGGGATCCTAACAAGATTAATACAACCTATTTTGAGAAATCTACACAACCTCAAAGCACCACCAAACCAAACTCTTCATTCAACACCTTACCCAACAATCCACCCTTGTAGCACTCAAAACCCGGTCCAAGCCTAATTTCTCCCAACCTTTCCAAAACACCTAACCATTTAAAGGTGGATTAAGATACCCTTTTCATGGTTACATAACATATTTCAAAACCAATAGTAACTCTTTTGGACCAACATGAACTTTCAATACACCCCCTTTTTTAGGCTTCACAATTAGGCCTAATTTCCAAAGGAACCCCCTCACAAATTCACCTCCGAACCAAGGAAACTTGAAAAAGTCTTAGGGATGCTCACCAAAATCAAGATTCTCCCATTTTAAGATCCCCAAGAACTTGTTCTATTGCTCTACTCACAAACCGTCCTAAACCTTCATAAAAATAAGGGTTTTAAAGAAACTCATAACTCCAAACCTCCCCCGATCCTTCCAAAGATCCAAACACCCACAATACCTCTTCCCTAACTTGAAAGACACTCACAATCCCATTCCTTTTAGTATTTCTCAGATTCACTACTTGAGTTCCTTACTTTCATGGTGGAAACACCAATGAACATCATTAGAACTTCACACCCCACTGAGTTTATTCATTCTCTCAACCTACAAAGTATTCAAACACCAAAATAATCATGGTACAAGCCAATCCACTGAGCCACAGGGTCAAAATAGTAGGTGGATTGGCTAATGTGTCATGGTGTTGCCCTCAAAACCCCTAACACAAAAAACAGAGCAGTAACCCAGTTTGTTGATCCCACACACACTAACGGTGGATTTAAACCTTTAGAATAGATGAAAAGAGAGTAAACACATATGCAATCAAGTATCCAAAGCCTCAAGTCATGATAGACTCGTATGGGCCTGCGCAAGGCAAAGAAAATTTAGGAAAACAAAGAAAACCAATGATCAACATTTTCAAAAGTATATTTTCTTATTAGAAACTAAACAAAATCAACCCTCAACTCAGGGTATTATAGAAATATATCTTGATACCACCTTCCAACTACCCCTTGAGCCGATCAACCACCATAAATACCCTTTGTTCGACTTCTAAGATGGCAATTTGCCAATTTTGCTCTTAATTACCATTCATTCACAATTTGATTTTACAAATACCACCTAACTGGCCTATTAAGCCTTTTAAATACAACTGCAAGGTATTTCCATAGCATATGGAGATATAGAGAGCAAATACAATAATTATTTTAACTAATGAATTGTAAAAAATGGATTTTTGTAGTTTATATTCATTTCGTTGATTACATTGCATTGCACATCTTTCAAAGTCAAAGCATTACTTCACTTTGCATAACTAATAAGTAGATGTTGATAGATGCCAAAAACTTAACTACAATATAGTTTAAACAAAGTCAACCTAAGAAGTTATGCAATTTCTTCACATTACATAACTAATAACTAGGAGCAGCCGCCAATTGCATTTTCTTATCATGGCATTCTATGAGACCAAATTTCTTTGAGATATTTTTTCAAATAGTTCCCTGCCTTGTCTATGTTACCACATTTTTCATACATGTCTACCAAAGCATCTTCTCAAATAGTTCATTGCCTTGTTGCTATGGCTAAAATCCTAAAACAAGTGATTTTGAACAAGCTATGGATGCTTCGAAAAAATATATCAAAAGAATAATAGTAAGCAATAGCATAGACAAGGCAGTGAACTGTTTGAAAAAATGCATCAAATAAATTTCTTTGAAATGATAAATTTAGTTGTGCTTTCACTCTTCTTTAACATTGTATATCTACTCCTTTTTATAACAAGAGATAAAAACCATAGAAAAGGGAGAGATAAAAGATGCCTCAAAGAAATGTGGTCTCATGGTGATGGAATGCCATGATGAATGCCTATGGTGATGGACTATCATGGCATTCCATCACCATGAGAACACATTTCTTTGAGGAATATTTTCAAATAGTTCGCTGCCTTGTCTATGGTATGGCATTTTTCATACATATCTACCAGAGCATTTCATCAAACAGTTCACTGCCTTGCTGCTATGGCTAAAAGCCTAAAATAGGTGCTTTCGAACAAGCTACAGATGCTTGGAAAAAATCTATCAAAGCATAATAGTAAGCAATAGCATAGAAAAGGTAGTGAATTGTTTGAAAAAATGCCTCAAATAAATGTGGTTTCATGGTGATGGAAGGCCATGACAAGCCATAGACAAGGCAGTGAACTGTTTGAAAAAATGCCTCAAATAAATGTGGTCTCATGGTGATGGAATGCAATGACAATAATCACCATGAGACCGCATTTCTTTTAGGAATTTTTTCAAACAATTCACTGCCTTGTCCATGCTACCACATTTTTCATACATGTCTACCAAAGCAACTTCTCAAACAGTTCACTGCCTTGCTTCAATGGCTAAAAGCCTAAAACAAGTGATTTTGAACAAGTTATGGATGCTTTGAAAAAATATATCAAAAACATAATAGTAAGCAATAACATAGACAAGGTAGTGAACTGCTTGAAAATATGCATCAAAAAAATTGCTTTGAAATGATAAATTTAGTTGTGCTTTCACTCTTCTTTAACATTGTATATCTACTCCTTTTTATAACAAGAGATAAAAAAAATGTAAAAAATTGTATAACAAGAGATAAAAACTATCTTTTTTGAAATCGAAAGTCATTTCCATAGCATAGAGATATAGAGAGCAAATAAAATAAAGAGTTTAACTAATGAAATGTAGAAAATAGATTTTTGTAGTTTTTCTTCATGCATTGCACATCTTTCAAACTCAAAGAATCACTTCACATTGCATAACAAATAACTAGATGCTGATAGATGACAAAATTTCAATTACAATATAGCTTTTTACAAAGTCAACCTAAGCAGTTATGCAATTACTTCACATTGCATAACTAATAACTAGGAGCAGCTACCAATTGGTTTAGCTTGTCATGGCATTCCATGAGACCACATTTCTTTGAGGCATTTTTTCAAATAGTTCATTCCCTTGTCTATGCTACGACATTTTTCATATATGTCTACCAAGGCATTTTATCAAATAGTTCATTGCCTTCTTGCTATGGATAAAAGCCTAAAACAGATGATTTCAAACAAGCTATGGATGCTTGGAAAAAATCTATCAAAGCATAATAGTAAGTAATAGCATAGACAAGCCATTGAACTTTTTGAAAAAATGCCTCAAAGAAAAGTGGTCTCATGGTGATGCAATGCCATGACAAGCCATAGATAAGGTAGTGAATTGTTTGAAAAGATGCCTCAAAGAAATGTGGTCTCATGGTGATGGAATGCCATGATGAATGCCTATGGTGATGGAATTTCATGGCATTCCATCACCATGAGAACACATTTCTTTGAGGCATATTTTCAAACAGTATGCTGCCTTGTCTATGGTATGACATTTTTCATACATATCTACCAGAGCATTTCATCAAACAACTCACTACCTTGCTGCTATGGCTAAAAGCCTTAAACAGGTGCTTTTAAACAAGCTATGGATGCTTGGAAAAAATCTGTCAAAGCATAATAGTAAGCAATAGCATAGACAAGGCAGTGAATTTTTGAAAAAATGCCTCAAAGAAATATGGTTTCATGGTGATGGAAGGCCATGACAAGCCATAGACAAGGTAGTGAACTATTTGAAAAAATGCCTCAAATAAATGCGAGACCACATTTCTTTCAGGCATTTTTTCAAACAATTCACTGCCTTGTCTATGCTACCACATTTTTCATACATGTCTACCAAAAAATTTTGTCAAATAGCTCACTGCCTTGTTGCTATAGCTAAAAGCCTAAAACAAGTGCTTTTGAACAAGCTATGGATGCTTGGAAAAAATCTATTGAAGCATAATAGTAAGAAATAGCATGGACAAGGCAGTGAACTGCTTGAAAAAATACCTCGAAGAAATGTGGTCTCATGGTGATGGAATTCTATGATGAATGCCTATGGCTATGGATTGTCATGGCATTCCATCACCATGAGAGGGAATTTCTTTGAGGCATTTTTTCAAATAGTTAATTGCCTTGTCTATGCTACGACATTTTTCATACATGTCTACCAAAGCATTTTATCAAACAATTCACTGCCTTGCTTCTATAGCTAAAAGCCTAAAATAGGTGCTTTCGAACAAGCTATGGATGCTTGGAAAAAGTCTATCAAAGCATAATAGTAAGCAACAAGCTATGGTCTCATTATTTTTTTTCACATGAAAATCAACACGATTTTATTCGCATTTTTTTGCAGGTTTTAAAAGCATTTTTTGCCGATTAGATGAGAAGTTTCTAAGTGTCACGGTGTCCGAGTAATAGCATGCTGAGGTTCGCAGCCATTTGCACTTTGGACCCTTAAGGGATCGATCAGGTTGAATGTAGCTCAGAGAAATTCTGCATGTTTGGGTGTGAAAGAGGACCATGTCTAGCGTAAAGGTACCCACCCGGATGCATTGGAACAATTCGTTTGGTCACATGAGCTGCAGAACAAAAGTTGCACCACTTTGCAAATTTCAACTACTTGCATTTGACAACTTTTTCCCTGAGTGAAAATTCGCCACCACAAGAAAATGCCTCTGGGATAGCAAAAACCGAGAGAGGTTACTATATAGGGGCCCAACGCGATCCTACAGGATCAGATGAGAAATTTCTAAGCATCATGGTGTTCGAATAATAACATGCTGAAGTTTGCAGCCATTTTCCACTTTGGACCCTTAAGGGATCGATCCGATTGAACGTAGCTCGGAGCGATTCCGCATGTTTGGGTGCAAAAGAGGACCATTCCTAGTGGAAACATACCCATCTGGACACGTTGGAACAGTTCGTTTGGTCACACAAGCTGCAAAACAAAAGTTGTGCCACTTTGCAACTTTTAACTACTTGCATTTGACAACTTTTCCCCGAGTGAAAATTCGCCAGCATAGGGAAATGCCTGTAAGATAGCAAAAACTGAGAGAGGTTATTGTAGAGGAGCCCAAATTTATCCCATAGGATTAGACAATAAGTTTCTAAGCATCATGGTATTCGAGTAATAGTATGATGAAGTTCATAGTCATTTTGCACTTTGGACCCTTAAGGGATTGATCCAGTTGAACGTAGCTCAGAGTGATTACGCGTGTTTGGGTGCAAAATAATACCATTCCTAGCATAAACGTACCCACCTAGATGTGTTGGAATAGTTCATTTGGTCACATGAGCTGCAAAACGAAAGTTGCACCACTTTGAAACTTTCAACTACTTGCATTTGACAACTTTTTCCCTGAGTGAAAATTCACCACCACAAGAAAATGCCTCCGAGATAAAGAAAACCAAGTGAGGTTATTGTATAGGGGCCCAACATGATCTCATAGGATTAGACAAGAAGTCCTAAGCATCACGATGTCTGAGTAATAACATGCTGAAGTTTGCAGCCATTTTGCACTTTGGACCCTTAAAGGATCGATCCGGTTGAACGTAGCTCAAAGCAATTCCGTGTGTTTCAGTGTGAAAGAGAACCATGCCTAGCATAAACATACCCACCTAGATGCATTGGAATAGTTTGTTTGGTCACACGAGCTGCACAACGAAAGTTGCACCACTTTGCAACTTTCAACTACTTGCATTTGACAACTTTTTCTCCAAGTGAAAATTCGCCAGCACAATAAAATACTTCAGAGATAGCAAAAACCAAGATAGGTTATTGTAGAAGGGACCAACATGATCCCATAGGACCATACGATAAGTTTCTAAGTGTCGCAGTGTCCGATTAATAGCATGTTGAAGTTCACAGCCATTTTGCACTTTAGACCCTTAAGGGATCGATCGGGTTGAACATACTCGAAGCAATTCCGCGTGTTTGGGTGTGAAAGAGGACCATGCTTGGTGTAAACGTACCCACTCGGATATGTTGGAATAGTATATTTGGTCACACAAGCTACAGAACGAAACTTGCACCACTTTGCAACTTTCAACTACTTGCATTTGACAATTTTTTCTCCGAGTGAAAATTCACCACCATAGCAAAATGCTTCTGAGATAGAAAAAACCAAGGGAGGTTATTGTAAATAATTCCAACATGATCCCATAGGATTAGATGAGAAGTTTCTAAGCATCATGGTGTCTTAGTAATAGCATGCTGAATTTCACAGCTATTTGCACTTTGGACCCTTAAGGGATTGATCTGGTTGAACGTAGCTCAGAGTGATTCTGCGTGTTTGGGTGCAAAAGAGGACCATTCCTAGGATAAATATACCCACCCAGACACATTGGAATAATTTGTTTGGTAACATGAGCTGCAGAATGAAAGTTGCACCACTTTGCAACTTTCAACTACTTGCATTTGACAACTTTTTCCCCAAGTGAAAATTTATCAGCACAAGAAAATGCCTCCAAGATAGCAAAAACCAAGTGAGATTATTGTAGATGGGCCCAACATGATTCCATAGGATCAGACGATAAGTTTCTAAGTGTCATGGTGTCTGAGTAATAACATGCTGAATTTTGCAGCCATTTTGCACTTTGGACCCTTAAGGGATCGATCTGGTTGAACATAGCTCAGAGCGATTCCGCGTGTTTGGGTGCAAAAGAGGACCATGCCTAGTGTAAATATACCCAGCCAGATGCATTGGAATAGTTTGTTTGGTCACACGAGCTGTAGAACGAAAGTTGCACCACTTTGCAACTTTCAACTACTTGCATTTGACAACTTTTTCCCTGAGTGAAAATTCGCCACCACAGGAAAAATGCCTCTGAGATAGCAATAACTGAGTGAGGTTATTGTAGATGGGCCCAACTTGATCCCATAGGATTAGATGAGAAGTTTCTAAGCATCACAGTGTTCGAGTAATAGAATGTTGAATTTTGCTACCATTTGGCACTTTGGACCCTTAAGGAATCGATCTGGTTGAACGTAGCTCAAAGCGATTCCGCGTGTTTGGGTGCGAAAGAGGAACATGCCTAGTGTAAACATACCCACTCGGACGTGTTAGAATAGTTTTTTTGGTCACATGAGGTGCAGAACGAAAGTTGCACCACCTTGCAACTTTCAACTACTTGCATTTGACAACTCTTTCCCCGAGTGAAAATTTGCTACCACAGGAAAATGCCTTTGAGATAGCAATAACCAAGAGAGGTTATTGTAGAGGGGTCCAACGTGATCTCGTAGGTTTAGACAAAGATTTCATAATCACCACGGTTTACGAGTAATACCCTATCAAATATTGTTTCCCTTTTGCACTTTGCACCCTTAAGGGATCGAATCGGTTGAACCATAGTAGTTGTTTTGTTGAATGTCATACCCTAAGGTATGTTAGAGATGACCTAGGTTGCATCGATTTATATGAGGCATACACTACCCCTACCTTGTCAACCGTAAGCAATATGATTTTAGGGTTACTCTCGATGTTAGGAGTAACGTATAATGAACCATACCCAAGCCCTTGATATTTTTGTCATTTCTCTAGAAAAAATGGGTTATCTTATTCCTTGTTGATGTAGACCAAGGCTACCATGTCATGTGAATCCCCCATGTTCTTAATGACTTGGAAACCCTTACCACATTGATCTATTGGTAGGGTTTCTTTCTCTTTCTCATATTGGTACAACAATTTGGAGATGTCTTCCTCTATAACCTCTTTGTTTAGTTCTCCCCACTTGGAGAAAACCATGGGTTTAAATTTGATGATAGAAGAAGCTTTTTTCTATGTGTTATGGTTTTCCATATGTCTTAGGAGAAGATGGGAGTTGTTCTACATAAAAATACCCTTTAAGACCATAGTTTCTACAACCCTTGTCTTGTCTCATATTTGGACCTTGATATTTGGAAAGGATTTATGTGAGGTGGATGATGAGGCTAAAGTGGATGGATCAATATAGGATGATGAATGTGAGGCAATATCATTTTTAGGCACTTGGAGTAGTTTTTGATATTTTTCTTCAAAATTATGATAATAATGGAAAGGCCAAGGGTGAAGGGCACACAATCAACTGAGAGGGGGGATGAATTGGTAGATCCAAACAATTACAATTGTTAGTCTATGTTCAATCCTTTAGGGTCAAAACAACCTTTTCTTTTAAAATTTGTAAGAGGTTAGTCTCTAATGCCTTGAATGAGTCAAATTCACATGCATGAGTAGGTTGTTTTGTTATGATTGAATTTAATAAAGACCGAGTTGAGACGTTAGGGTTTTGTTACCTTTTAGGTCTCTTCTACTAGTTTTTCAAGCTTTCATGGCAGTCAGATGTGCTACAAGCTTTCAAATGGAAGACTAAAAAGAAGTTAATGTCAATTCTCACACTTCTACATTTAATTTCCATCATCAAAAGGGGTATTGCAATGTCCACACTCATTGCTTTCCAGTTTAAATGCCTTATAAATATTGTTGTAGGGTAGTTTCACGTGGAAATGCATATATGATGAGTAAAGGAAGTATGGGAAAGCTTATGCAGCCCTAGAGATCATCATTTTTCAGTACATGCAAGGACATGCATGTAGAGGTAATTTTTACAAGTCTGGTATTTTTCTTATTGTAAGAACCCTTATATCTTTTATAAGGAGATACCACAACCTCCATGCTTATGTTGCTAATAGTATTGCTTTCCAAATATTTTAAAGAGGGCATGTATACATTGATAGAGCAAATCAATAACAAAGATAAAAGGATACCATACAGAGCTTAGAGTTGATAAAATTTCAAATGCCTTGTTTTCTTTCACTAATTTAGGAATGTCAAGTAAGAAAGTTGAGGCTTTCAAATTTAATAATTTTAGGTCACTATGAAGAATTGTGTCCCAAAACATGAGATTGCAAAAATACTAGACAAGTGAAGGAAGATTGAAGGAGTTAAAAACAGTGATGAGGTTTTTGATTCTTATAGCAATATTATCTACCAAACCCTTATTTCCTTTATTACAATAGAGCAACATGTAATAAGCTAATTCAAGCATTTATTCTCAATAAAGGTTGGAGAAAGAGTGCTAAGGCTTGTGTAAACATAGAGCTAGAACTTGCATGAAAGGTTGTTGCAAATGACTTAGCAGAGGTAGGTTTAGTTTTTGGGGAGCTTAACAATCAACCATTATTCTAGATAAAAGACATCATGATCCAAAAAATGGATTGTCCGGGAAAACGTTTCCACTCAAAATTATTGCATAAAGTTGAGGACCGTGATGACAGTAAAATAGAATAAAGTATGATAGTGTCTCAAAAATGATGAGGTAAACACAAAGCATGAAACCTTCAAGAGGAGAATCCTGAGCAAGTTAGAAGGCAAAATATACAGTTACTAGAGGACAAAATGAAGAGTTATAAAAGTGGTTTCAATGACCATGTATATGCAGAAGAATATGTTATAGTTCATCAGTATGGTTTTTCCATGGATATTATAGTAATCAATTGCATAGAAGAAAATACTTCATAAAGCATCAATTTGTGAGGTGTCTCCCAGAAATGAGGGCAGTCATAGATACAAATAAAGTATTCATGAGTAATCAGCCTTCAATGGACTATACAAGGATGAGGTAAAGAATAATAGGGCAAGCCTTGTCAACAGGTTGCTAATGCAACAACTGGTGTAGTTGGAGATGGTACAACATGTGCAACTGTATTCACTCAGGCAATATGCATAGAGGGTTGTAAATCAATAGTAGTTGGTTCCAAGATGAAGCATATATTTCAAGGAGAATGTACCAAATTGTTATATTTATATGTTACATCATGCTTGTTAACATGAGTACCATTTACAATCATTCTGGGGTGGTCTCCAAATAAGCAAATAGTAGCACAACATCATGAGCAAGATAAAAAACTACATACAATGATTATGATCTTCTGTTAGTAGTTCTCATCGGATTTAGTTGTCCCAAATGAACAAAATATTGCTAAGGGAGTATACTTTGATAATTTGAACAATAGTGACAATTGTGTCAAAAACAGAATATAAGGTCAAGCACAATGTCTAATAGGTAGACATCAAAAGGGACTATGCCAATAAACTCAAAGGAGTAGATTTGATACTGAAAAGGAGTGAAGTGATGGCATATGATAGTTAATTGGAAAAAGATAGTAGCAACATATCAAATCATCAAGAGATAACACAGATTGAAGAAACCCTAGATGTTTAGATAGAGGAACCATTCAGGATTTCAAGGAAGATCACTGCTAACAGTTGGTAAGGGTAATTGAAATTCCATTAGAAAGTTTTTGTTAGAGTAAAGGTTTTAACTTAATTGTGTTAATTAAGTTACCTTTATTCCATTTTTAAGATTTCACTTTAGTTTGAATAAAGTGACATTTAATAATTATATTAATTATTAAATGTTCTCCTTTTATAAGGATTGATCTCATTGTATATTTCATAACATTGAATTCCCTTTTGTTTTGATAAGATAATTTCTCCATTTTTCAGAGCTTCAAACCCTTGTTTGTTTTCTCCATCTATTCTCTTCCTTGTGATAGGTATTTATTTGCATGCAGGTGTTCTTGGAGTCTAAAGTTGGTTTTGACAACTTTTACATGGTATTAGAGTTTTCTTGCTGCATGACTGTTCTTGTTTGAAGAGTTTGGAGCTACAAGGGTTTGTTGCAAGCCGTTTTTTATTGAAGCTGTCATCATTTTTGCTTCAAAAATTCATTTTTTTGTTTATTTGCAGGAAAAATGATTTTTGGGTTTTGTAGCCAACGTCGAAATATGAACTGGGTATCTTTTAGATTTTGCATATCTTGCACAAATCTGGAGAAAATTGCAGTCCTAAAAGCATCAGACGTCATTTTTCTCCTGGCTGAAGGTCAAAAAATATATATATTTTTAATCTTCTGCTTGTTCGATCAAAAAGAATTTCTGGGTTTTATTTCTAGCATCAAAATATTTCTGGGTTTTTATTTTTGTCTACAAATAGTGAGTAGATCTTCCAAAAATCAAATTACAAATAGATGTTTTTGCTAGAAAACCTGTTTCCTGCAAGCTAAATTCAGTTTTTGAAAAATTCATAACTTTTGGCCACAATGTCCGTTTTTGGCAAATGAGATATTGACAGAAAGCTAGTTTTGAGCACTTCATAGTGGTGTAGGCTATTTTTTCAGATTTTTTCATCTACACAAATTTGAAGTTTTTTTCCATCATGGAGGCAGATGTGAACATTCATCAGTGCATGCACTATTTTCTTTTTTGTATGCATTAGGTTTGCATTTTCTCTTTTACTTGGACATATTTGTTTTTGGAAATTTTTCGTTTGCATGGGATGCTTCATTTTTTGTTGTTCTTCATGTGTTTCCAGTTTTTTCTCCTTTGTGGACATTTTGAGCATCATTTTTAAGCAATCTTCTATGTAAACGCACTGAGATAAAGTGCCACACTATTGTACATGTATTTTGGGGATTTTGCACATAAAGTTGTGTCATATTTTGTACTCGCACTGTATTATAAAGTGTCATGGGGGGTTGTGTAGTGCCTTTATTTTGCCATCACACCTTTGTCCGGTGAGTGTCCCTCCACGATGACAGTGGATCCATATGATTCCAGCCTCATGCATGTGTGCTTTGTTTTGCACACCACTTTTTCAGTTGCAAGTGCTTTCTTGTGCACTTTCAGATGTTGTATCTTCTCCTTCATGCACTACAAGGTGTTACACACCATTTCAATGGATCTGTCAGGCTCTCCCAGTTCACCATTATGGGGGGGTATTATACCGTTTGTGCTAATTCTTCCTTGGCTTCGCCTTGGAAGGAATCTTTCAGTCTCTATTGATCAGTGTTTTTCAGACTATTGGTACTTGTGCCATTTGTATCTTTGCTCCAGGTGTTTGTCTTTGTTTGTCATCTGATTCAAGTAGTGTCGTTTGGGGCACTCATGCAGATTGTTGTCTTCTTGATCCTGATCATCTTATCTTCAGAGGAGGTTCTTCAGCACCATAGCAGTCATCTTTCGACAATTGTTTGCAGCTTCTTCTGCTTCAGTGATGTTCTTCATGACTTTTTGCATCTCTTTTTGGAGTAAAGCTTTTACCATGAGGTTTTTTCTATTTCTCCTCTTTACAGAGATTTGGTTGTATTTGGGTACCTGATCTGGCCTAGTTGTCGGGACCCATGTTTACCTTCTTGCATTGTAGTTACCTTTGCTTTTTTGCACATGTTTGTAGCTGCATTGTTGCTCATCTTAAGGGGGGTGTTAGAGTAAAGGTTTTAACTTAATTGTGTTAATAAGTTACCTTTATTCCTTTCTTAAGATTTCACTTTAGTTTGCATAAAGTGACATTTAATAATTATATTAATTATTAAATGTTCTCCTTTTAGGGTTTCTTTTAGGGTTACACTTTAGGGTTTCTCGATCTCCTTTTATGAGGATTGATCTCATTGTATTATCACATCAATTCATTCTCTCATTCTCTCTGATATATACATTTTCAGTTTTCAGATAACCCTTGCTTGTTTGTCTCCATCTCTTCTTTTGTGATAGGTTATTTGCATGCAGGTGATCTTCGGGGTTTGTGAAGTTGTCTTTTCTCAACTTCTATAGTTTTTTGAATGAGGTTAGACAATCTTTAAATGAATATAATATTTTCTTTTGTGGCTTTTGGGCTAGATAATCTAGTGTTTTTTGCTAGTCTTCTGCACTTTCAAGGAATAAAACTAGAGCCAAGGATTAATAAACCGTGGTTATCATTTAGAAAAGAGGGTGCAATAGTAAATGATGTATTTTCTATAAGTGGTAATGAAGATGATGCCCTTTTTGGATATCCTTTCTTTGAGGTCGGTCACTTCCTTATTATCAGGGTATTGAAAAGATCCAATTTAGGAGAGCTAGAATTGGATAGGAAATAAACAAATATACAGTCAATTGACAATGTCAAGGGAAGAGAGGTATGAAGACAGTCATCATTTCATCAAAGGACGATAGATTTAAAGAAAGGTTATTCATTAAGACAAGCATCATGAATGTATGAACACAAGGGAACTATGAAGGGTCACTGTACATGGCAATGTGCAAATGAAAAGGACAGATTAGAAATGAGTAGTGATCAATAGTTAAGTATAGTGAGTGTATGATTATAAAGTGCTTGATAATCAAATTCACTCACCACAGTCAATGTCCTATGACTATCAAGTCTATTTCAGTCAGTGTCTCAAGACTCCAAGAGCTATGGTTTTGTATGCAATAATAGGGTATTTGAATCCATGATTAGTTTCCTAAGTGTTTTGGAAAAGTTAGGCCAAAAGTCTAAAAAAATTGATTTCCAACTGTTGCAAGGGAAACATATGTCAATAGGTGAGTTTTGAGGACTTCAATGAAGACAACTTTAAATGTAAACCATGAAGCATTACAACTAATTTTAAATGTAATATACACATTTAATTGAGGCATATATTAAGGAATATACACATTTGCATGTATTAATTTCTCATTATTTTAATATATCAAAAAATACACTAAGTCAATGAAAAATATTACAATAGTGATGGAAGAACATCTTGAAAATCTTCCCATTTGTCAATACTTGTAGCAATACATGCAGGGAAATAATCCTCCCATTTCCAACATAGATCATGAAATATATTGTACTTGAGAAAGGACAAAAGGAGTTTCTACCCAGTTTCGTTTTTCCATTCCACCTTAGCTGGCCCAACTATTTGCATTCCAAAATGGTTCAAAACATGTACATCCCGTACTCCCTACAAAACACATGGGTAGCAGCCTCTCTATGGTTGTGTAGTATCATAGGAATTTGGTCCACAAAAAACTAGAAAAGCCTCTGAATCTTAGACATAGACTCACATAAAAATCATTAAAAGAGCAATAACTAAATAATGTCAGTCATACAGCTGAGGAGACCTACTATCACCTTCATGCATACTAGATAAAGAGGTTGATTGAAGGTCCTACAATGGTGATGTGCCCCTTCACTACTTTATCATCTCTCGATGACCCTATGTATAAATTTCAAATATATCACTAAGAGGCTTAACATAAAATGTGTAGCATATAAGAATCCGATAAATCTAGGAGATGGAAAAGAAAGAGAAGATTGACAACCAGAAAATGCACTAGCAACCGATGTTTCTCATACCACTGAACACTTTCACCAACAACAAATGTTATTTTCTTATATACTTTGACAAAATTCAGTATTACCTATAGTCACAATCAAAAAAGGATCAATGACAGTCATAAATGCATATGACATCAAACAGTAATGGTGAAAAATCCTTATTGCAAAGTGTTGGTCGAAAAGAGTGATCAATAACATGGCTTTACAAATTCAATGTGCATACTTACAAATCAATCCAAGGAACCATCTGGGTCTACTCTACTCTTTATTGTGTCAAGTATTGCCTCATGGTTAGACTCACGCACTTTCCACAAGTTCTTGTTTGTAGGTCTACCATTATATTTGATCAAATGAACATTGGTGGTGACGACAAGGTTCGAATAGTGAAGAATTTTCTGATGCGTTTCAAAGTCCTCAAACAACCAAACTGCAACATTCTTAATTGGATACCTTTGAAGCCATGTTCCACTAACAACCACCGAACCTGTAGGATATTCTATATTTTCTCCATCTATAATTGGGGACTCCAATTTATTTTTGGCCTCGATACAATGACAGGTAATAATCTATACCCTCTTCATTGTCTTCATCTGCAATCACCGCATAAATGTGCCCTACATTGATATGTTCATCTTGTTAGATTTATTTACTGAGCAACATAATAAAACTTGTAAGTAAGATATATTACTTGGTTCTAGTAGGTTCGATACATGATCAAAGTCAATGGATGATTGCATCTCCATGATTTTTAGAGCCATCAGGAGTTGATAAGTGTCAAGTGGGGTTAGACTTCTTACAGACCATTCGTCAACCCAGTCTATTGACTCGCAATCATTCCATGATTGAAGTGTACATGCATAACAAAAGCATGCCATCTTCCTTGTATGGATAGTCCATGCACCTGCATTGGAGCTTCTAAAAGAGTGTAACTCGCTCAATCCTATTAGTGTACAACAATCCTCATATTTTCCAATGTTAGTATCATCTACTAAATGAAAAAATCTATGAACTAAATAATTACCTTCACTACCTGGACCCATTGAACCATTGCACCACTGGAAAATTGATCTTGCATCTGTCAACTTTACACTGTTTGTGTACTTTAACTCTTCTCGTGCTAGGGCTCTTTTGATACATGCACCTGCTCCATCATGCTCCCCCTTTCCATGCTCGGCCTCTAAGAAGTTCCACATATGTTGAACACCACTAATCCTATGCATCCTACTCAACTAGTAAAACATTCTAGCGTTCTTGAATTGTGATGTACAATTATCTGACCATATGATATGCTAACTAAATGATATGCCCCTGCTAGCCAGATCAGCATAAAACATATGAAAGCAACCTTGAACAAACTCTATAGAATGTGTGTGATCATCACTGATGTAAAAGTGATACTCCCTCAATAATTTCCTATTTTCCTATGTACTATCATTTGCATGAATGAATTCTATATGCACAAATATAGAAACCTACACAAACTTGTAGTACTATGATTGCACCTCATTTTTTGGTTGTAGTGTGTAGTTCTCAGTGAAATCGACAACTGAAACGATATGACAAAGTGGAAATGTGTCCTTGCATAACATGAACTGTGAGTCCAACCATTGTGCTCTATGTGTATGCATTGCATAATCATAGACCACCTAATCACAAAAAATGCCCATAAACTGATACACTGGAATCTTATCACTGACCAATTCACACTTCTCTGCTTCTTTCCCATCTTTTAGACTGTATGCCACTATCTTATATTTGCCAAATTCCACAATTTTGTCTCCAATTATGTGTGTACTAGCCATGTGTTGGAAAATTGGCAAATGTTGCATGCCACCACAATGATCACATGTGTCATCCAAACATGATTTTTTTTAAAAAAATTGACCATCTTCTCTTTCACATAAAATGGAAGACAAAACTTTCCTTGACGATTTAGGTGGAGGCATTATGTTACATTCTTGCAAAATATTGTCAGTATGCATATCTACACATATACGTCGATAAACATCATAATGGTTAGAAAGCTCAATATGAACCCTACAACAATAAGTAGTGCGTGTGTGATTTATTTTGAGATAAAAAGGCTTTAGCATTTCAAAATACCTTTGACATATTTTAATTTCAGGAAACTTCTGTACAAAATCAGCAAAAAATTGGGTTTGAGTGGTATCCAAATAATGCATTGGATGTGGCTCGCGGTTTTTACTACCAATTCTCCTTCTTAAAACCTCTCTTTGATTAGGAGAGTTCCTTGTGTTATCCTTCCAATAATTCACAATTAAAGATCTCAAGCCTTGAGCAATTCTTGTGTCTTTTCATGGAACTTACCTGAAAATGCCTATAACTCATTGCTATTTAGATCCTCCACTCTTTCACGCCTTCCTTTGGATCTCATTAGATATGGTCTACTTATTTTCAAAGACTTACTTCCCTTTGTAAGGTTCATCTTGTTCCTTGTTTGACTGTTGAATAGTGTTGTTGTCATCACACGTCATGTGGCACAACTATCCTTTGTGTGTGAGGTGGAATCCACGCTCTCGTATGCACTCATCAAGTTCTTTACAATGGAATTTTTACTTGAGTCATTCAAAACTCTTAGCCAAAGATCCTTCATGGTGGGCCTAAATTTGAGTTGCCTCATCATTTCAACAAATAGTTGGCATCTTCCACCCTCACTTAGCTTCACAAAAAACAAACTCCATATCCTTTCTGCATATCTTTGACATGTACATTTTGGAATCTTATTAGGCATCCATTTCAAAACATTGGAATCGATATCAATACAAAAATGTAGGTTTTCTATGCAAAACTCTAGGAGGAGTTCTCAAATATAATTTTTTGTCAATATTGGGAAGGCCAACAACATCGGGGATAGATCATGTACCTTCAATTGGAGGTGCAATTGATGAAATACCTTAAGATTGACATGTAAACGATGTTGTACCTCCAACTTGAGATGTCATTTGTGGAGTTCCTTGAAATAGAGATGTGTTTGCTGATGTACTTTCAAAATGCAATGTTTTTTATGGTGTGTCTTCAATTGGAGATATGATTTCTGATGTACCTGGAAAACCACATGTTGTTGTCAATGTGTCTTCAACTGGAGATGTGCATTGAGCTTCACCTATGGTTGATGATGTGCCCCCAACTTCTGTATCCATTCATGTCCTTCCATGAACTTTCCTCATTCGTGCCCTTTGTTTTTCCAATTTGACATCTCTCTTAGATTGCACGAGAATTTGTGGTTGTATGGGCTGCAATTCCTTTGCTTCATGAGCTATAGTTTTTGATTCTCTTCTCCTTGCATTTTTAGCTGCATGTTCTTCTCGTGTTAGAGGCTTCAGTCATTTCCTCAACATGACCTTCAATGCTACATGTTCACAAACACACATAGAACAAAATTAAGTAATACATTTTACAAAAATATCAATATCGTTGATTACATTGCATTAAATATGAAACACACCAAAGCATTTTATGAAAGAAGGCAACGAGTTGTTTGGAATTATCAAACATGTCTATGCTACTCAATATTTTTCATACATGATGGAGTTAGATGTCTGTAGGGTTATATATTAGAGTAGGTTTTTTGAGTGTGTTTGAAGAGTTGGAAAAGTACATAGAGGCTGATGCAGTACATGTAGGGATCCACAATGAACTTGTTCAAAGATTTAGAGGAAGGCTCTTAATAGACTTATACACAACTCGATCACTTAACTTACGAAGAAACACCATTTTTGATGCAGAGAGGGGTGGAAACTATTCAATACAAAAAATCAATGAGAATCAATCAGATTCCAAAGCAAAACCAGATGTTCAACTAAAAATCCCAACTTCTACCAAGCTTTCCCTTGTAGCATAGGTAACCCGGTTCAAGGGCCTTTTCACCAATATTTTCCATAACACTTGACAAACTTAGGGATGATTAAAATACCCATTGGCAAGTTAGAAAACATAGGTAAACCCCAACATCAACTCCTTTGGATGAACATTGACTTCCAATAGACCCACCTTGGAAAAGGCTATTCAATTGGCCTAATTTACAAAGAGAGTACCTTTTAAACACTACATTTTCACTCAAAATCCTCAAACAGAAGTATTTTATGTGTCAAAACCTCCAATTTCCTGATTTTTTTCCAGGTCCAAGACCTCTAGACCCCTAATACACCAAACCCTCAATTTCAAGAAAAATACTTGGGGTTTTAATGAAACTCCTATCTCTCAAACCTGCCAGACCCATACAAAGCACGAAACACACTTACCAAACCTTGCACATGGTGAATAATACATTACATGGACAATCCTTCCCACATTTTTTCAAAACACCACTTGAAGCCCTATTTTTTGTTGAAAAATGAGGTGTTTTCTTAGCTTAATACTCTGTAAAACTTTAAGATTGCTGATCTAAATAAGCTTTTCTTTTTTGCTACAAATTATTTGTGGGTGATTATCTTGATTAATCCATTTTACTATTGTAGAATGTAGACAGAATTTGATAGAAGAAGTAGACAAGATATCAGAAAGATTACACAAGCATATACCGTGGAGAAAACCCTTTCGGGTAAAAAACTCCACCAACAATTAATCTATTATTCAATCTCTGAAGCAGATTACAATAGCTCCAATTCTTGATTGAGAATGCCTCTTCTTCCTTCACTAAACTTCTTCAAAACCTGCAAATCAAACTTACCAACTCTCTCTACAACTTGCTTGAGATATATAGACTTTTTTCAACATTGTAAACTCCAACTGAGTTACAAAAACAATGCTCAAGCCCTAACCCTTAAAGGTACACCTATCTCATGCAAGTGGAGTTGTGCCATGAAAACCAATGTCAAACCATCTCCTTCTTCCATTTGGGTGTACCAAACTGAAGTCATAACTTAGTCTTCATCTTGTAAATATCTTAAGGCTTCATCCTCAAAGTTGGCGCCCAAAAGAGGGCCCCACTTAACTAAGCCTTCAAAAATATCTCAACATGCAAAGGAGTTAACTGGTGGGGAAAATTCCAAGAGGGGATCTGAGAGGCTAGCTAAGAACAAAAAAAAGAGGTTGATTATTGAAGACTCTAAGGAGGAGCAGTCTGACAACAAAGGATACAAGGAAGAAGAAACTGAAGATGAGGAGGAAGAGAATGTGGAGGGACCCCAGTTTACTCTGCTGGACAACAAGATTCCTATTGATGGCTCCGCCTCTCACTCTCCACATCCCCTAGTTGATGAGCTTGGAGAGGTTCAGGGGACTATGTACATCGAAGGGGAGTCTTGCGATGTGGTGAAAAGAATGGACACTCTTGACAAAAGGTTTAGGGGGTTAACCCACTTCACCATGAACTTGGGCCACTTCGTCACGAGCACTCTGTATAATGCTATAAAAGAGGATTTGGAGGGAAACAACAACCAGGAGAACAAAGAATGGGTGGGTGATGAGGCGGTGGACCTCCTGATTAAAAACTGGGACAATGCTAGTTAGTTGCTCCCTGTGCCTATCTGTCGGTTGTTCCTCTGCAATTTCTGTGTTGCCTGTGGGTTGTTTCTTCTTTTTATTTCCTTTATGTTTACTATTTAATCTTGTTCCTTTTTGGCCCTAGCGGCTTGTTGTGAAGGGTACAACGCCCTGTAAATGCTACTTAACTTTTCGAAAACAAAATCCCTATTTTGTAGGAACCTAGGATGCATTTCTGAAGTATACACAATTTACCACCCAATTAACTGAACTTAAGGTGAGTGTCACCTCCCATGTGTGTGCCCATGTGCTCCTATTTTGTAGGAGCTAATTCCAAGGTGTCCACACATGCTTTTAACATCTAGAATTAATTACAAATGTCAATTAACATGATTATTTCATCAAATATTAGTCCCTTCCTAATCCTAGTGTTGTTGAACACATTCCAAGGATTTAGGAGACTCATGAAATAACAAATGTTTAGGATTGCAATTAAATGGCATCTTATTTCCAACAATTTTCACCATGAATAAACCCTGCTACAGTCCTAGAACATTATCCCAAACACCCAACCTTGACCCCACAACATTCTAAATAGGTTAGGCATGTATTTTAAAAGTTAGAGGACCCATTCCACAAGTTATAGTAGGCAGAAAAAGTGTAATGGGTCAAATTACATAATGAAACCTCTCAATCCAAGAACACTATGAAAGTAGGTAGCAACAGTAAAAACAATATAACTTTCGCTATACAAAAAGTTAGAACCTCTAAATAGATGAAAATGAAAGCTAATTCATTAATCTACAACATCCAACTAGTTTCATATCATCTTAGAGTTCGTACAGGCCATACAACAACAAGAAAAGTGAGAGAAACCAGTAAATTTCTAGACTTTAATAACGTTCTTCTTGATAAAAAAATGGGGTACAAATCAACCAACAACCTCTCCTTCGATGAATTGAAGGTTATTAAACATATTTTGATTTCATTCCAACTCCCTCGAACTTTGCAACTTTTGCATCTTTTAGCAACTTTTTTTACCACATTTAGCCAAATTGCAAGCTATGACACAATTGAACTCCCTTAGCTCCAAATAAATTATAAAATGGTCTAATTGACCTTATTGAACACAATATACTCAACATTAACTAAAATCCTAGCATTTGACCATGCTTGAACTAAAGATGACATTTTTGACAAAATTGAGCTTACAAGGTGCTCCTGCACCAGAGGCCTGGAACGTTCATTTTGAAGTTGTCTTTTGACTAGCATTATTGAACTTGAACTTTATAAAGGTTATGATGAACAATTCACAGATTAGAGTTTCTAGTAATATTGAGTTTATTTCATTTTGTTAGGAGTGACTATTGTATGAATACAATATTTTGAGCAATAGACTTACATATGGTGGGTTTTGTTAAAATCTTCCAGAGGTTTAGAATGGTAGTCTTCTTGAAAAGCATAGCTTGTTATTTATGGATGATCTTTCTTTTGTTTTAGATGTGAATTGGTCAATTCAACATTGAATTGAGGTTTTTAGAGATTGAATATTGTTTGAAACTGATCTAATTATGATTGTTGAAGGTTTTGTCTCCCTGCTCTACATCACAAGCCTAGAGTATAAATTGTTGCCATCTAAATGAAAACTAGAGACTCTTTGGTTTATTTTTCTCAATACCAAATTTTTGATTGTCAACAAAGTCATGAAGAATATGGATTCAAAGAAGGGTTTGTGATGCTATATCTTACAATTATTCACTATTTCTTTGGCAATGAGGTAACTTAGAAAGACAATAAGCATTCTCAATTATGTCAACTCACTTGAATATATCTAAGCACTTGTGATGAAGCTGATTTTTTTATGGAACAAAAAAATTCATGGACATTTGCATTAACATTGATGAAAGCTATTAGGTTTTCCAAATTAGTTGAAAAAATAATGAAATATAGTGAATTCCACTAGCCATGTTGGAAATGGACTACTATAAGCAATGCAAATAGAATTCATAAGTAAATTTATGTTAAGTAAAAGTCATGTTTTTATTTTTTTTGTTCTTCAAACTCATAAAAATTGAACTTTTTTATGCAAATCTGATCTAATTCAATGTTGAATTTTAACTCCAATTGTTATGATTAATAAAATCATTAAGGAAATTTAGTTTATATAGTCAAAAATAGACAAATATACTAAATACAAACATCTCAATTTACCAAAATGAATATATTACCTCAGATAATGTAAAATGATGTAGAAAATTCAAAATGTCTTCTTCTACGTTATCTACCATGTAGATTGGTGGTAAAAAGGTGATGGATTAAGCATAGATTGGTACAATATGAAGTCAACTGCATAAAAAAAGGCGTTTCTAACTCAGATAAAGCATTGAACCAGACAAATACAGGAGAATGTGGGCCTGAATCACGAGGTCAAACCTTATTTTTACCATTTCAAGATAAAACCCATTTGGTGCACACCAAATTTGGCGCTTTCCAAATTTGGAGAGCGCCAAATAAGTTCCTCTAAAAAGGAGAGACTTGAGAGAGAGGGAGAGACACAAAGTGGGAGAGAGATAGAGGGAGAGAGAGAGAGAGGGAGAGGTAGAGATAGAGAGGGGGGTGGGAGGGAGAGACTTCAGAGAGAGAGGGCGTGGGAGGGAGAAACCTAAGAGAGAGAGGGAGAGGCTTGGAGGGAGACACCTGAGAGAAGGAGAGGGATTCAAAGTGGGAGAGAGGGGGTGGGAAGGAGAGACCTAAGAAAGTAGGGTGGGAGGTAAGTGAGGCCTAACAAAGAGGGATTATGAGATAAGTGAGGCCTAATCCCTCAACCCCTATACCCTATCAACCCTCAACCCTTAAACCCTAATCCCTCAACCCCCATACCCTCTTAATCCCTCAACCCTCAACCCTTAACCCTTAAACCCTAATCCATCAACCCCCATACCCTCTTAATCCCTCAACCCTCGACCTGTCAACCTTAATCCCTCAACCCCTCAACCCTTAACCCTTAAACCCTAATCCATAAACCCCCATACCCTCTTAATCCCTCAACCCTTAAACCCTAATCCCTCAACCCCTCAACCCTCTTAATCCCTCAACCCTCAACCCTCAACCCTCAACCTCCAACCCTCAACCCTTAAACCCTAATCCCTCAACCCCTGTACCCTCTTAATCCCTCAACCCCCATACCCTCTTAATCCCTCAACCCCTCTACAATATTAATCCCTCAACCCTCAACCCTTAAACCCTAATCCCTCAACCCCTTTACCCTCTTAATACCTCAACCCTCAACCCTCAACCCTTAAACCCTAATCCCTCAACCCCTATACCCTCCTAATCCTCAAACTCTCAACTCCTAACTCCCTAAAACCCAATCCCTCAACCCCTATACCCTCTTAATCCCTCAACCCTCAACCCTTAACCCTTAATCCCTCAACCCTCAACTCTTAAACCCTAATCCCTCAACCCCTTAACCCTCAACCCTTAAACCCTAATCAGTCAACCCCTCTATAATATTAGTCCCTCAACCCTTAACCCTTACCCTCAACCCTTAAACCCTAATCCCTCAACCCCTATACCCCTAATCCCTCAACCCTCAACCATCAACCCTTAAACCCTAATCCCTCAACCCCCATACCCTCTTAATACCTCAACCCTCAACCCTT